>JAXCGZ010017154.1:102500-118856 GCA_037179515.1 Halocaridina rubra | reverse complement strand
CTCGTCATACAACAAATATAAGTTTTGTACTCACAATACTCTGCAGGATTTCAGATTTAGGGAAATTATGGTAAAGTTTTCCACTAAGCACTTGCATGTGTGTGTGTGTGTGTAATTACCTAATTATGCTTACGGAAGAGAGCCCCAAGATCGTAACTTTCCGTCTCCTGGTCGGTTCCCTTTTGTACTTAGTGATACTTATCATATTTGTCCTTAAAACTATGGATTGAGTTATCATTAATTACCCCCTCACTTAGCGAATTTCAATTATCAACTACTCTTACACTAAAAAGTACTTCCTTACATCCTGCAAAGAAGTTTTCTTATGAAGCTTCAAACTACGACCTCTAGTTCTAGTGCATCCATGTCAAAATAGCGACCCCTATCCACTTTGTCATGACCGTGAAGGAATTTAAAAACCGTCACCATATCCCCCCTCATTATTCTAGCTTCAAGTGATTGTAAGTCTAATTCCTTCAGTCTCTCATCATAACTGAGATACCGTATTTCTGGAAACAGCTTCGTGGCATGTCTTTGAACTTTTTCAAGGTTAACTACGTGCTTTTTCAAGTGTGGATTCTAAAAGGGGGATGCATATTCAAGCTTTGCCCTCAAATAGCTTACATAGATATATCTGAACATTTCCATGTCCATGGGCCTGAAGGCTACCCATACATTTGATAAGAAAGCATATGCTGCCCTAACTATGCCATTTATACGCATTTTTGGAGAAAAATATGACATTATGTTTACTCCTAGTTCTCTCTCATTCTCTGTCTCTTGAAGTTCTGTTCCTGTCATTGAGTAGTCAAGCTTGGGGCTACTTATACAAGTACCCATTCTTATTACCTTAAATTTGGAAGTATTGAATTTCATTAGCCACTTTTCTGACCACTCATGCAGACTATTTAGGTCATCCTGAAGTTCTCTACCATTGTTCTTGTCTCTTACTTTGTTCACAATCTTTGCATCATCTGCAAACATATTCATGAATGAATTTACAGACTCTGGTAGGTCATTTGCATATACAATGAACGAAAGAGGCCCTAATCTGAACCCTGTGGAACTCCACTACTAAGCTTTCTCCATTCAGACACTGAGTGTCTTACTCTAACCCTCTATTCCCTTCCTTCTAAGTAAGTTTTTATCCATTCCAAGACATTTTCACCTATTCTCGCCAATGCTTGCATCTCCATAATAAGTCTCCCCTTTGGGATAGTATCAAATGCCTTCTGAAAGTCTAAGAATATGCAAGCTGCCCAGCCCTCTCTTTCCTGTAAGATTCGGCTTACCTCATAATAAAATTTCAATAAGTTTGTTAATGTTGCTACCTTCTCTGAAGTCATGTTGTCTCACTGATAAAAAGTTGAAGGATTCCAAGTGAATAGAGATGTATTTTCTTAGTAGTTTCTCCATAACTTTTCAACCAATTCTGGTCAAGAAAACAGGTCTATAGATTAGAGCTGTATCCCTCCTTCTCTTTTTGAAGATAGGTACCATGTTTGCCTGTTTCCAGCATCTTGGAGTCTCCCCTGAATACAGAGACTTTTCAGATATGATATATAATTCCGCCAATATTGATTTAGCGGATTTCTTAAATAATTAAAGGGATATATCATCAGGACCTATATCTATATGGACATCTAACTCCAGCATCGCTTTGCATAGCTCTGTGGCTGAAAAGGTTATGTTCTTTATTACCGGCCCATGAGCTCCTATCTCTGCCATCTGAGGGAGTGGGGTATTTTCCTATGTAATTACCTAATTGTGCATACGGAAAAGAGCCCATGCTCGTAACATCCTGTCTCCTGGCCAGTTCTCTGTTTGTACTTAGTGACACTTATCATACTTGTTCTTAAAACTATGGATTGAGTTAGCATTAACTACCTCCTCCAATCATAAACTACTTTTATGCTACAAAAAGTACTTCCTTACATCACGCAAAGAGGATTTATTATGAAGCTTCAAATTATTACCTTTAGTTCTAGTACCAGCCATATCAAACTATCGATCCCTATCCACTCTGTCATAACCATAAAGGAATTTAAAAACTATCACCATATCCCCCTCGTCCTTCTAACTTCAAGTGATGATAAGTCTAATTCCCTCAGCATCTTCTCATAACTGAGGTTGTGTATTTCTGGCAACAGTTTCGTGGAATGTCTTTGAACTTTTTCCAGATTAATTGCATACTTTTTCAAGTGTGGCTTTCAAAAGAGGCCTGCGTATTCAAGCTTTGGCCTCAAATAGGTTACATATATATTTCTGAACATTTCCTTATCCATTTGCCTGAAGGCTACCCTTATGTTAGCCAAGAAAGCAGATGCTACCCTTACTATGCCATTTATATGTATTACTGGAGACAAATCGGCCAGTATCTTTACTCCTAGATCTCTCTCATTCTCTGTCTCCTCAAGTTCTGCTACTGCTATTAAGTATTCAAGCTTGGGCCTTCTTGTACATGTACCCATTCTCATTACCTTACATATAAAACTATTGAATTTCATGCTATAATTACCTACTTGTGCTTATGGGAAAGAGCTCTATGCTTGTACCTCCATGTCTCCAGGCCAGTTCCATTTTTTGTACTCAGTGATACTTATCATGCTAGTCCCTAAAACTATGAATTGAGTTAGCATTAACTAGTTCCTCACTTTGTGAATTCCAATCATCAACTACTCTTACACTAAAAGAAGCACTTCCTTACATCCTGCAAACAAATTTTCTTAAGAAGCTTTAGACCAGTGATTCGCAACTGGGGGTTTGTGAAACTCTGGGGTTTAGTCAACCATTACTGGGGGTTCCGCGAGAAACCATGAAATAATTATGTGCTATTACTAAATGTCAGTGATCTTAAGTTATAATTCCTACTCAACAACACGTCACAATCACTTTCCAGACACCAACATACTCGTACGTGTCAGTCAGTTCAATGTATATAGTAATTAGAGCAAATATAATGCATAGAATTAAGAAAAATTTTAGTGTTATGGCCGGTTAGGGATGCACCCTTCATTCCTACTCCAGAAGTTTGGCGACACAGGGGTTCACACAGCCGTTCACACATCTTCCTTCAGACAGTTTTGAGTAGTACAACCGAGTGAACATTGTGTTACTTAGTCTCACCAGTTAGTATTACTATGATACGGATTTTAAAGCATGAAGCATGTTCAAATATTTGTAAAGAAAACACGTCAACGGAGAGAAGGACAGTGACGAAGAATCACAAATACCACAGCAAAGTACGAGTAAAGGAAAAGTGAGTGATGTTAAAAAAATCGCCTTGACATTGCCAGATATCTGGCCATTGGTTCTACACTGACTGGAGAAGAAAATGTCCACTTCCTTTTTACATTGTTTGTGGGATAAAGCTCGCTAGTACAGCTATGGCCCCAGCCAAGTTAAAGTGACACTTCACTACTAATCACATCCACTTGTCAAATAGAATCGTGGATTATTTTTGAAAACTCTTGGATTCACAGCAAAAACAAAGAAAAGTTTTTAAAAAGAAGGTAACCATCAGTGATTAGGCCCAAGAAGCAAGCTATTTAGTGGCTGAGCTAGTTGCTAAGAAAATGAAAAGTCATACTATTGCAGAAAGCCTAATAATGCCTTCTTGCAAAATAATTGTGAGAACAATGCTAGATAAAGGAGCTAAAAGTGAATTAAGTAAGGTCCCTGTTTCTGATAATACAATTAGTAGGTGTGTGAATGACCTGTCTAACAACATTTTTGGTATTTTGTCTGAAATACTGCAAAATAACAACTTTGCTCTCCAAATAGATAAGACAACTGATTTAACAGGTAAAGCTCAGCTGGTGACATTTGTACAATTTGAAAATGAAGGTGAAATAATGGAAATATATTTTTACTGTAAAGAACTGCCAGAAACTACCAAAGGCCACAACATTTTCAACATCTTTTCTTCTTACCGGGAATCTTGTGGTTTGTCAAAGAACCGATGCTTTGAAATCTGCACTGATGGTGCACTCTCAATGATTAGCTCAGTGCAATGCTTTGTATCATGCATGAAAACAAAAACAAAAACAGGAAGTCATAACTCGCTGCTTTCTCCACCGAGAAGTTCTGGTTTCAAAAACTATTGGGGAAGATTTAAAACAAGTCCTTGATATAAGTGTGAACACGGTTAACTTTATAAAGCAGCGCCCTCTGAAGGTTTGCATGTTTGTAAGGTTTTGTGAAAACATGCAAAGAGATCACGTGATGCTTCTCCAGCACACAGATCCTCAATGGCTTTCGAGAGGTAATGTTTTGACAAGGGTATTCGAGTTGTGACATGAACTGTTTCTTTTCTTCAGAGAGAATAATAAAGCTAGTTTCTGTGAATGTCTTGAATCCACAAACTAGCAAATGAAACTAGTATATTTAGCAGATATTTATCAACTTTTAAATAACTTGAACACCAGCATGCAGGGTGTGAAGGAAAACATTCTGACTTCAACAGACGAACATCTTGCATTTAAGAATAAACTCGCTGTTTGGAATTTTTTTTTCAAGAGAAATCATCAAAATGTTTCCACTCCTACTTCAAGTTCAAACTCAGACTGAATATGAAAATGTCATTCCATTAATTACAAGTCCTTTGGGATCACTGTCAGAAAAACTTTATAATTACTTCCCCTCCTTGTCATCATATACATATGACTGGATGAAAAACCCCTTCACTGAGTTCTCACCAAGTACAGAAAACCTACTTAGTCTGCAAGAAGAGAAAGAACTGGGTGAACTACAGTGCGATCGAACCTTGAAAATGAAATTTAATGAAGCATCACTTGACAAGTTTTGGATTTCAGTAAAGCAAGAGTACCCTGTCATCTCAGTAAAAGCATTGGATGTTTTACTCCAGTTTTTAACTTCTTACCTCTGTATACAAGCATTCTCATGTCTGAATGTCATTAAAAGCAAATCAAGAATTGTCTTCTGTCTATCGAGGAAGAACTGTGTGTGTATCTGTAAAAAAAATTTTGCCAAGAATTTCACAGATATGAAATGAGAAAGAAGCCCAAGTGTCACACTGAAGGTAAGTCATAACATTATTGACTTATTAGTGTGAACTCTCATGTGATGTAATTGTAGACTTCATAAGAAATATATTGCTCATGAACTTTTCTTAAAAAAGTAATATATATATATATATATATATATATATATATATATATATATATATATATATATATATATATATATATATATATATATATATATATATATATATATATATATATATATATATATATATATATATATATATATATATATATATATATATATATATATATATATATATCACTATTTTATATATAGGGATTCCTTGGAATATGAAAATGTATTACAAGGGTTCCTCCAAGGTGTAAAGGTTGAGAATCACTGCTTTAGAAATTATCCTTTAGTTCTAGAGCCAGCCATATCAATATATCGATCCCTAACCATTCGATCAAAAGTATGAAGGAATTTAAAAACCGTCACCATATCCCCCTCATTCTTAATTTAAAGTTATGGTAAGTTTCATTCCCTCTGCCTCTCCTCATAACTGAGATTGCATATTCTGGCACCAGCTTCGTGGCATGTCTCTGAAATATTCCCAGATTATTTATGTTCATTTTCAAGTGTGAATTCCAAAAGGGGGCTGCATATTCAAGCTTTGGCCTTACATAGCTTTCATGAATATTTCTGGACATTTACTCGATCATGTGTCTGAAGGCTACCCTTACATATGCTAAGAAAGCAAATGCTGCCCTAACTATTCCATTTATATTCATCTACGGAGACAAATCTACCAGTATGTTTACGCCTAAATCTCTCTCATTCTCTGCCTTTTGAAGTTTTGCTCCTGCTATTAAGTATCCATGTTTGGGCCCTCTCGCACTTGTACTCACTCTCATTGCCTTTCATTTTGAAGAATTGAATTTCATTAACCATTTTTCTAGCCACTCATGCAGACTATTAAGTCTTCTTGAAGTTCTCTACCATTGTTCTCATCTCTTACTTTCTTCACTATCTTTGCATCATCTGCAAACATATTCATGAATGAATTTACAGACTCTGGTAGGTCATTTGCATATACAATGAACGAAAGAGGCCCTAAACTGAACCCTGTGGAACTCCACTACTATGCTTTCTCCATTCAGACACTTAGTGTCTTACTCAAGCCCTCTATTCCCTTCCTTCTAAGTAAGTTTTCATCCATGCAAAGACATTTTCACCTATTCTCGCCTTTACTTGCAGCTTCTTTGTAAGTCTTATGTGTGGGATCATATCAAATGCCTTTTGAAAATCAAGGAACATGCATTTTGGCCAGCCCTCTCATTCCTGTAAGATGCATCTTACCACATCATGGTATTCTAATAAGTTTGTTACTCTTGGTCTGCCTTCCATGAAGCCTTGTTGTCTCTAACAAAAAGTTGAAGGATTCCAAGTGAAGAGAGATGTGTTTTCTTAGTATATTCTCCATAATTTTGCAAACTATACAGGTCATGAAAACAGCTCTGTTGTTTAGAGCTGTATCCCTCTTTCCCTGTTTGAAGATAGGTACCACTTTCACTTGTCTCTAACATCTTGAAATCTCCCAAGATATCAGCAACTTTTCATATATGATGCCTAGTTCCAACGATATTGGTTTAGCGGACTTCTTGAGTAATTAAGGTGGTTTATCATCAGTTTTCTTCACTCTCGTCAGAATATCTGTCGTGTTCACTCCTGATGGAATAAAGACCAAACTCACCTACTACACAAACTCATCTATCAGTTCCCTCAAAATCCCAAGGCGGTGCTTTACAATAATCCCCGCAGCTCAATTTGTATGGATTCTGTTTTCAGCAGTCAATATGGAGTTAACAAAGCCCAACACCATAGCTGAATCAGTTCTAATCTGAACCTCTCGGATGTTCCAATTTAAAGTCAAATTAAATCCTTTCAACATAGCATCCAGCTCTCACACATTCTTTCTTAGCCATGCTCTATCCTTTACTACGAAGCCACCCATTTTTAACATCATGTCCGTCGCTATACTACTTGCATCACACCATACAACCCCCTCTCTCCGAGTTGAGAGGATACCACCTCCCTCTTACCACATCTTTACTTTTTACTCTTTTTACATCATCCTAAATCATCATCACTTCTCCCTCCGACTTCATCCTCTTTCATCTTATACCTTCTGCTTGTCTCTCTACATAATTGTAAACAGCCCTATGCCATCCTGCAATAGGATAGTGGCCCACTAACTTTCCACACACAGAGAAAATATCTCCTAGTCATTTTTTCATTCACTTTTGGAGTCTCGTTACCTCTTCTGAATGTAAGCTAGTCTTCTTCATCTTTTTCCAATTTCAGACCACCTCAGATAGCTAGCTTCTCACCGGCCTGGATAAAAGACAAAATCAACAAAGGACAATTAAATATTTTTTATTAAAACAAAAAGAAAACTCATGTTTACATGCAACGTGACTATCTATAAACAAGAGCTGTGATCCCCTTAAAAGGGGAATGACTGAGTCAAAGCAAAACTTTGACATTATGTGGAGGGAAAATGCAAAGGAGGAGATGTCCAGTTCCTTCTCATTTAGTCTAATGTAATATATGAATGCGCACGAGTCGGTCTTTGCTGAATTTTCGTTCATGGTGAATGCAGTTACTTGCAAAATACGGACCATTATATTATTACTTTGACATTGTCACAATAAATTTCATCTTCTTCCTATTTGAGATAGGAAGCACTTGTATGACAAATATTACTGGAACAAAGATCATGTTGATTATATATTAACATGAAAATAAATATTTCAGAATACGCATGTAAAAGAAGTTTTAAACGTAATATCATACAAATGCTATATATAAAATGTATATATGTTGTTTTCAATATTATATTTAAAAATTATAAATGTCTAAACGGAAGTAAAGTTGTGATGATCTCACCCTCACAGTCTTGCTTACGATGCAAGAGTTTGGCATTGTTCGCTTCGGTCAGAATAATTTCATGATTTTCAAATAATTTCACACTCTTTACCTAATTGTGATTACCTAATTGTGTTTACGGGAAAGAGCCCAAAGCTCGTATCTTCCCGTCTCCTCATCGGTTCCATTTTATACTTAGTGATACTTATCATACCTGTCCTTAAAACTATGGATTGAGATAGCATTAACTACCTCCTCGCTTAGCCAATTCCAATTATCAACTACTCTTACACTGAAAAAGTATTTCCTTACATCCTGCAAAGAAGTTTTCTTACGAAGCTTCAAACTATGACCTCTAGTTCTAGAGCCAGCCATATCGAAATATCGATCCCTATCCACTCTATCATAACCATGAAGGAATGTAAAGACTGTCACCATATCCCCCCTTACTCTTCTAGCTTCGAGTGATGGTAAGTCTAATTCCCTCAGCCTCTCATCATAACTGAGATTGCGTATTTCTGGCACCAGTTTCGTGGCATGTCTTTGAACTTTTTCAAGCTTAGCTATGTGCTTTTTCAAGTGCGGATTCCAAAAGGGGGCTGCATATTCGAGTTTTGGCCTCACATAGGTTACATAAATATTTCTGAACATTTCCTTGTCCATGTGCCTGAAGGCTACCCTTACATTTGATAAGAATGCATATGCTGCCCTTACTATGCCATTTATATGTATTTCTGGAGACAAATCTGCCAGTATATTTACTCCTAGGTCTCTCATTTTCTGTCTCTTGAAGTTGTACTCCAGCCACCGAGTAGTCAAGCTTGGGCCTTCTTGCACTTGTACCCATTCTCATCTGTGTGTGTGTGTGTGTGTGTGTGTGTGTGTGTGTGTGTGTGTGTGTGTATATATATATATATATATAAATATATATATATATATATATATATATATATATATATATATATATATATATATATATATATATATATATATATATATATATATATATATATATATATATATATATATGTATTAGAATGGAAGGAAGTTGAGTATTTTTCCAAAATAACGTTCCATATATATTATTTTACTTATATTGAATTTCTTCTAGACAAATTTTGATAAAAATGTGAAGCACCGTGATTTCACTCTTTCTGGCCACTTATAGCGCCTTTATAATATGAATTAAAGTTAAAATATTGGATGACAAAATGTAGAATTAGATATTGTACACGGAATGAGAATTCAACAAGTTAAAGAAAAATATTAAAAAAAATTATGTCTTAATTTAGGAGTGTCTTCTATATGAAACGCACCCATAATCTGTTTTCATATACAGTAGTGTAACGTCAGTGGTTGTTATCAGTTAGTAAGGAAAGGAGGTGGACGCCCTCGAACTACTGACTTGATCTTTTCGTTCGTGTGATTTTGTTTTTGCGATTTATCCTCTCACGTCGCCATTTATGCCGTCATCATGATCCTTCTGGAGATTAACAACCGAATCCTAGAAGAAACTCTTACAGTTAAGATTAGAAATGCGCTCAATGGGTAAGTCAAAAATCCCCCCAAACCGGTCTCTCTCTACAAACTGTCAACTTGGTACGAATTTTATGTTTTATCGCTAGCGTAGTATTTATTTTCATTTTTATCTGTTCCTGAGTGCTCATCTCTACAAGAGGAGAATTAAAAATGTATTTTTTTTTCAATGCGAGCAAAACCGAGGATCGTAGAGCGAAGGGAATTATCAACTACAGTATAGGCTCTAGTATTGACTTCGTTGATTTAGAGATAACTTGTATGGGTAAATATTTACTTTCACACCCCTTTGAACGGAAACTTTCTTATGTAAGTTAATCATAGAATTATTGGAACCTACGGTTTAGCGGGGTATACCAGTGTTCCAAACCTACTAATAGATGGCGATAGGCTCTGACTAGAGAACTGGCGGATGAACAAAATAAAATTTGGCGATAATAGGCATACGAAACAATTTTTTGCTATCCTAACTAAAAATACTTACCTGCCCTCTTAGATAGGGGAGCTTCGCCCCCCTGGGACCCCCCATCTAACTATCCTAACTAAAAATACTTCCCTACCCTACAGTCTAACTACTTACCTTAGTGGAGGGATGAGGTCGTATATATATATATATATATATATATATATATATATATATATATATATATATATATATATACAATTGTATTAATTATAATTATATTTTTTTTCTTAAAGATTCGTTTTGTTTACCCCTTCCAAAGCTTACCCTAGAAATCAGCATTACCACCACTTTCTGAAATGTTTCACTGCTGTAAAAACACCCAAATTTACCCATTAAGGTATGTAAGGCTTCAAAATTTGTTAGGCCTGATGAGTTGGGTTAGCAAGGCTATATAAGTACGTACCGCCCACCACTAATATCAGCCCTAACACAAAGAATAGTGATTTCCTGCAAAAAAAAACATTTATCAGATATATTTAAAATATATATAGAAATTGTATATAGATTATGCCAAAAATAGAAGGGGTGTATTAAACGAATTTAAACCATATATTTTTTTTTATATGTATTTCCATTCACTCGTAGAGGGTGTATAGAACTCAACTTGTGCCAGTTTTTTTTTTTTTTAAAGGTTGGTTGTGGTTAGCATGTCCCTCTTAGAAGAAAAAAGTAATATATTTTTATAATAGTTTTAGATATTTTTGGGTAAATTTTTACAATTTGGCCGCATCAATTAAAGTGAAAATTATATTGTTCCAATGGTTTCTAATGTGTTTTGATTGAATATGAACTTGAAATGCGTCGAAAAATGTATGCTAACTTGAACCAAAGCAAACCTAACCTAGAAATAGTAATTTATGAAAGTTTTCAGTGTCACATTCATTCAAAACCAGTAGAAAAATATCGTAAAATACTATATTTTAGGTTATTTTAGGCTAGGTTGGAATAAGTTATGTTTGCTTAACATACATTTTCCGACTGTTTTCAAGGTCAGATTCATTCAAAAATCACCATAAACCACGGAAGAGATATAGTTTTTTTCCTCCAAATTGAGACCTGCCCAGTTGTAAATATATACCTATTTTTCACTGTTTCGTATTTTCATTTCACTCATATAGTGTGTGAAAGTAAATATTAACCCTGTCGAATTGTTTTATTCTCTTCTTTTACTTCTTCATTATCTTATATGTAATGTTGGAGTTTAAATAGAACTCTGGGTCTTGGGAGAACGGACAAGGTGTTTTTTTTGTTTGTTTCTATGCTTCATACGAACAGCTGATAAACTCCAAAGCCAATTTTTTTTTCTTTTTTTCTTATGATTGTGACACCAGGATGGGCAAAAAAAAAAAAAAAATGCTCTCATCGGGCTTGGGCACAAAGAAACAATAAAGTAAAGAGAAACAGATGAATATTCAAGAATATCGGTGTTGTTGTAGGCATATAAAAAGAAACGTGACTGAAGGAAGAACTAACATCTTGCAGAGATGAGTAACCTTCAATATCCCATGTTAAGTTAAATAAACAAGTAATTTGCTAGGTTAGTGACTTGTAAATATGAATAACCCATGAACACCCATCCTGGAGTTACTTTTCTTTGCAGAATCCATTTCTTCAGACATATTGTCAGTTCTCAAAAAAGATGAAAAAGAAATGGATCTGACCTAAAAAAAAAAAAAGCATGGAAGTGGCAAAGCATTATTACACTCTACCCATCCTTATTCTTCTATATGGTAGTTGCATCGCATCAAAATACTTAGATAGCGGATTGGCAGGATTGGTTATGTTAGCTTTCGAACAACAGACAAAGGTTAGGAGGAAAAGGAAGAGGAGACATTAAGGGTAGAATTGCCAGCAAGTACGTGGAGAAGAAAGTAAGATGGGGCATAACAGATTAAAGCTATGGAATTAAGGCTGAATGCCCTTCCTAATGCCAGCAGGTAGGCTTGATCTTGGGCCTGTTACCTCCATTGTTGAGTACAGTATTCTAATTACTATACAACATATACAAAATACTTACGGTCTTTGCCGACCAAATAATACCCAGATGAGTCATTCTCTTCTGAGAAAGGCAGTTTTAATGCAGTCATGATATTATCAAGTAAACCTTAGACAATCTCTATGCCAGCTCTCACGTTATAATTGACAGCGCATAAATGACGCTCGATTCGTGCTCCTACTCTTCTGGTGGCTTCAGAACTATTATCTTTGACTGCAATATCAGAAACCTCAAATATTCTCAAAGGTAGAAAGATATGCTTATTGGCTACCACCGTTTTTAAAAGTCCTAAGGCAGCAATGATGCTGACTGATGACTGCCCAGAGATGATTGGGGAACTCTTGTCTATCCTCTATGTAGCCTTTGACTGCACTAATCCTAAGAATCATTCTAATACTGTTACTACTACAGTACTTTACTTATACCTCCCGATACAGAAAGGAGGTGAAGGTGGGAAGTCCCACTGTATATGTGTAGACTAATTGAAATTGGTTTTACAAGATCAATACCCTGAACATAATGGTGTGGGTGTGGCTAAAACAGTGCTTGTTCACTTGCAGGAGTTTTTGGCATGGTTTACATGCTTTATTACCTCTAGCCTTGGGTTAATTTACGCCCCAATTCAGAATCAAATCCTATTAGTTCCGTTTCGAATGGAAGAGAGGGAAAAAGTGTGGGATTCAAACCATGTGGTCACTAAAGTTTCTATACAGCATGGCAATAGATGCAAATCATATGACACAACCCTTGTAAGGGTAAAATTGCTCTCAGATTGGGCTGAGTCTGGTTAGTAATAGGTGGTAAAAGACTGCAGATTATACGATAGTGTTTTTTATTATAGGTTTTCATAGGAAAAGCCAATTTTCACTTCCCTTGGACAAAGTTATAAAAATCTAATAATGCAGTTTTTTCCTATTAGCAGTGGGCTGTTACAGCAAAGAACTATAGCCACAGAATTGCAAGTGAATGAGGGCTACTTCATTGTGTGATCTACAAATAGGGCAGACACGCCTGGTGGTAGTAATGGTTCTGCTCTTAACCCAATAGATCTGCTTCTTTCACTCTTCACTATTCTAACATTTGTGGGCTGAACTCTAATCTTTCGTATGTGGACAGCATTTGGGCAGTTTCCCCCCTAACCTCCTCCTCCTATCTGAAACCCAGCTGTCTATACATGCTTCCACTGAACCATTCCAAATCTCTCACTATAATCTGTATACTCGTTTTTATTCCAAAGGTGGGGTCTGTGCATACTGCAACACTAACACTCCTACTGTGAGGCTCATGGACCTTGAATCTCCTGACTTTGATGTTTTCTGGCTAAAAGTCTATCTCTCCACTACCACAATCTTCCTTTGCTTCTGCTACTGTTCTCCAAACTCCACCGAGTTTGTGCCTTTCTTTGAATATCTATCCTCGTGCCATGAGTCCTTGCTATCTTCTCACCTGCATGCCGAAGTTCTCTACATTGGAGACTTCAATGTACACCACAGTGAGTGGCTTCATTCTTCTCACACTGATGTGGGAGGAAGCGAGGCCCTTGCTTTCCTAATTGCTCACGATCTGGAGCAAATTATCAAACATCCTACTCACGTTCCTGATCGTCACGAACATGCTGCAAACACTCTTGACCTATATTTCACTTCTAACCCTTCAAACTACTCTTATTCTGTGCTTTCCCCTCTTGGCAAATCTGACCACTCTGTGATCTCAGTCTCTTCCATTTTCGTTCCCCCACCACCAATCCCTCCTACTCAGTGCTGCCTTTGGCACTTCAAGCGTACCCAACATGAATATTTGCGTAACTTTCTCTTTGACTTCCCATGGGATGACTACTGCTTTCGGACCCGCAACCCTGATCAGGTAGCTCTAAAAGTTGCCGAAATCATGACCGCGGGAATGGAGGCATACATCCCCTCTTCTACAAAAACTTTCTCCCCCTAAACCTTGGTTTGACCATGCCTGCTCCATGGCTATCCAGACTAGGAATCATGCTCACCGAAATTACCTAGCCTCTCCTTCCGATTTAACTCGCTCTGCTTATATTGTAGCTAGGAATCATTGTACTTCTCAGATTCGAAGGTCTAAGGCTTCCTTTATAAGAAGGAAAGTTGATGACCTTAACTCCTCTCCCACTGACAAATGCTTCTGGACCTTAGCCAAAAACCTCTCCAAAAACTTCTGTAACTCAAGCTTTCCCCCTCTCATTCGTACTGATGGTTCTTTAGCTTGCTCTCCCACTGACGAAGCCACTCTCTTTGGCACTCATTTTTCTTCCAACTTTTCTATCAACGATTCCAGCGCACCTGTTCCTAAGTATTTTCCTCTCTCTAACCCTACGCCCTCCCTTATACTTTCTTCATGCAAAGTTCATAAGGTTCTTCGCTTGCTAAAGACGAACAAGGCATCTGGTCCTGATGGTATCCCTGCAAGGTTCCTTAAGGAGTTTGCAGATGAACTGGCTCCCGTGCTTTGGCGTCTTTTTCGCCTCATTCTGTCAACCAGTATCTATCCTTCATCTTAGAAGCATGCTCTAGTTCAACCTGTTCCTAAGAAGGGTGACTGCTCTATTCCTTCTAACTACCAACCTATTGCCCTAACCTCCTCTATTGCTAAAGTTTTCGAAACTTTGCTCAATGTTCACTTCTTGTAACGCCTTGAATCTAACTCACTTATCTCTGATCACCAGTACGGCTTCTGCAAGGCAAGATCCACTGGTGATCTCCTGTCATATCTTACTCATGTATGGTCATCCTCTCTGAGGAACTATGGGGAATCCTTTGTTGTCTCCCTTGATATCTCTAAGGCTTTTGACAGTCTAGCACAAGGCTCTGATGGCCAAACTCCCTGCCTATGGCTTTACCCCTTCTTTCTGTTCTCTGATTTCCAGTTTTCTTACTGACCGTTCTATATCTGTAGTTGTTGATGGAGCGACATCTAGCCCTTTCTCTGTTACCAGTGGTGTTCCACAGGGCTCTGTTCTTTCACCTACTCTCTTCCTTCTCTTCATCAAAGATCTTCTACAATCCCCATTTTCTTCTCTTCTTCATGCCTTTGCTGATGATTCTACCCTTCACTTTTCCTCTGCCTTTTCTTCACAACCTTCATCTGTTACTCATAATCAGTCTTGTATCACTCTTTCTTCTACTCCTAACTCCGATTTGCAGAGAGTATCTGAGTGGGGCACACAAAATTTAGCTAAATTCAATGCCTCCAAAACACAGTTTCTTGCTATCTCTTTATCTTCTTCTCCTCCTGATAACCCTATTGTCTTCGAAACTAATGAAATTTACCCTCTTAACTCTATCAACATATTAGGAATCCATATAGCCTCTAACTTGTCTTGGAGCAATCACATAATCCAAATTTCTAAATCTTCATCCAAAAAATCGGGGGTTTTGTTTTGTTTTCGTCATTACTTTTTCTCTTTGCAGTTACTTAAAATTTACAAAGGTCTTATCCACCCCTGCTTAGAATACTACTCACACATCTGGGGTGCTTTTTCCTTTACTTAGCTTCTTGATAGGGTTGAATCTAAGGCAGTCAGACTCATTAATGAGCCTTATCTTACTTCTAACCTGGATTCTCTCTCTCTTCGCCGTAAGGTATCTTCCCCTTCGCTTTTCTATCGCTACTACTTCCATCACTGCTCTGATGAGTTGGCGAGTTGCATCCCTCCTCCACTGCCGAGGCCGCGTAACTCGCCAAGCGGACTCATCTCACAGGTACTGTGTTGAGATTTGTAGCTCGCGGATTGGTCGGTGCAGCGACTGCTTCTTCCCATCTACCTCCAGACTCTGGAACTCTCTTCCTCCTTCTGTCTTTCCTAATTCGTATGACCTTTCATCCTTCAAAAAGCAGATCTATTGTCATCTCAGAGCCTAGTTCTCCATATCTCTGGGTCGTCTGTACTTTGACTGTTTTTTTCTGTCTGTCGTTTTCCTTTGTGTGACATTGCCTCATCTCTGCCTTGTCCTTAATCTTTTTCTTTTCCTTCGTCTTGGTATTTTCTCGTGCCCGGGCCTTTATTGATGTGGGCAGTTTCTGCCTGTCCCGGTGTCACTAAAAAAAAAAAAATGATTATTCTTTTGTGTGTGATTTACATGCTCGAGATTGCATATGCTAAGTGTAATCTTCACTTTTTAAAAATAGTGTCAGTGTCAGTTAGTGTCAGAATTTGGAATGGTGTGTGAGAGAAGGAAGTTGCGAGTGAATGTGGGAAAGAGTAAGGTTATGAGGATGGTTCTGGATTGAATGTTATGTTGAATGGAGAGACACTTGAGGAAGTTGATCAGTTTAAGTATTTAGGCTCGGTTATAGCTGCAAATGGTAGAGTGGAAACAGATGTGTGTCACAGAGTGAATGAAGGATGTAAAGTGTTGGGTGCGTTGAAAGGAGTGATGAAGAATATAGGGTTGGAAATGAATGTTAAGAAAGTTTT
>JAXCGZ010017154.1:60000-97500 GCA_037179515.1 Halocaridina rubra | reverse complement strand
TATATATATATATATATATATATATATATATATATATATATATATATATATATATATATATATATATATATATATATATATATATATATATATATATATATATATATATATATATATATATATATATATATATATATATATATATATATATATATATATATATATATATATATATATATATATATATATATATATATATATATATATATATATATATATATATATATATATATATATATATATATAATACAGCATGTTATTTATTTATGTATTGTACTTTCAGACATAGACCAGAATCAATTGATGTCACCATAGCTGACTTTGATAGTGTCCTCTACCATCTTTCCAATCTCAATGGCGACAAAATGAAACTACGGGTAAGTTGTAATTCCGTTGTGCATTACTGGTGTTTTATATTGTCCGATTTTATTTAACAGATATTTGCATAACAAACTGTTACTGTCTTTGTAAAATTTTGATCGCTGTATATTATTATCAAAGATACTCTGCTTATACAGTATTGCAATAATGATTTTTATGTCTTTTTTTGCTAGTTTTGCAAATGTCTTGTCATCATGCCGATAGGTTAGTGTTATTGATTGGAATTTTTTAGGAATTGATATCATGAATAAATTTTTTTATTTTAATTATTGTTTTGGTTTCTCAACAGGTTAGCATCTCTCTTAAGTTTTATAAAGAATTGCAAGAGCATGGAGCAGATGAATTGATTAGAAAAGTGTATGGTCACTACCTCATGTCAGAACCAGAGTCGGGCTACAGTGTCTCATTGTTGCTTGACCTTGAACATGTTCCAGAAGACTGGCCTGAACTGGTCAAAAAAGTGGGTCTTTTAAAAAGAAACTGCTTTGCCTCTGTCTTCCAGAAATATTTTGAATGCCAGGAAGAAGGAATCGAAACCAACAAAAGAGCTGTTATTCATTACAGAGATGATGAGACAATGTGTGTATCTCAACCCTTATTTTTACATTTTAGTCCTAAATATGTTTTTTGTCATTGCTAGAAATGCTATAATTTGGTGGCCTCACACTTTTTTGGAATGAATGTTCATTACCTAATATGAAATACTTTTCCTCAAATTATTTCTCAGATTGTAATATGCCTCTGTGTGTTGCAGGTATGTTGAAGCGAAAACAGACAGAGTGACTGTGGTGTTCAGTACAATTTTCAAGGACCCTGATGATATTGTGATAGGAAAGGTCTTTATGCAAGAATTTAAGGAAGGCAAAAGAGGAAGTCAAACAGGTTTGACACTGTGTTTTAAATACCAGCTCTTTCCATTAAAGAACTAAATTAGTATTGAAGTCATTTAGTACCTGAGAGAAAGTGAACTTGTTCTGCAACCAATAAATAGTCTTTTATTTGATGTTGTAGTTTGGGCTGCAGTATGCTAAGAAATTATTTTGAAATTCCCTGTATAGTTATGTCATGTCATAGCAGTACAATATGCTCTAGACTATAGTACCATATTGTAAAAATGGAAAAAAATAATAAATATAAACAATAAAATCATGTGTACTGAGTAAAAACTACAACTTTGAATAATTAAAACTGTATTGTTTATTGCCAGATTTCAGAGTAATTCTGATTTTTTAAAACACTGCCTTTGTTTAAGTGATGATGGTGAACAAAGCCATGACAGAAGCACAGAGCCAAGATTGCATTGTAATTTTTATTTTATGTGCTCTCCTTCCACACCAGACAAAATTATATATATGCTAACAGGGTAACCATAATCCTAACAAAAGAATAGAGGCATTGGCTACAGCGAATGCTATATTTCATATATACTTTTCAGTAATAAGATACTATGATTCAAGTATGTAAGAGTTATATGAATATTGTATTTATAGAACTGTGTTAATTTTTTACAGCACCGCATGTATTGTTCTCTCATAAAGAACCTCCCCTAGAATTGCAAGACACGCAAGCTAGAGTAGGAGAGAATATAGGATATGTTACTTTTGGTAAGTATTTTCATTTTGTATTGTAAGAATTGGATTTGGGAATGTGAAAGACCTCTTTATCTCTTAATACTTCCTGTTGTTATTGAACAGGTATAAATACTATAAGGAAAATGCATTCCTACATTATGCTATGTCATATTTGTTCCTGGATTTATGTTCGTACTGTAATGAGTAGATTTGAGTTCCAAAAAAAGAAATTCCTTAGCCTTTTATAGTGTCTTATTTAATAAATATTACATACTTTAATACATTATGGAACCTCTTTAGTGCAGTAGTTGCAGCTCTTGACTCAAGAATTGGCAAACTCTTGTGTGAGCCCATTGTGGGGTGGTCATATCTCTGCTCCACCCCTATTTGAATGGGGATTAATAGTGACGTAGTAGGGCGAGCAGCAACATAGCTCGGTACATATGTCAAGTTTTTACTGATGTTATTTGCTTATGTTCAAAATGTTTTTGTTTACCAGTGGCTCACATCCTGTAGTTGAATATATCCATTATTTTTCTATTCAGCAATGGCTCTTTTCCATAAAATTGATGGTAGTCTTACAGCTGTTGCTCACTTCTTTGCAGTTGTTTATATCCAGAATGAATTTTTATCACTGGCAGTTTCTTGTAGGTAATTACTCCTGGGTAAGTTTGCATTGACCTGAAATAGTGTTTTTTTGGTTTAGGCTGCCTCAGAAGCATTGACCAACTGCTGTATCTGTTTAGTATCCTTAGAGTTTTTACAGTTTACTATCAACCAACTATATTTTCTCAACAGCCTTTTGTGCAGCATATATACATAATACCTTATCTGTTGTCTCTTGTGACAGTATTTCTGTTGATTATCGGTCAACTTTCTTCTTACTTGTGTTTTTAATCCTCATTAGGTTTCTCACCTTGTCAGCCTAAGTCACGTAGGAAATGAGAGTTTAAAGTTAGGTAGTTAGGAAAGAGTAGCCTCTCTCTGTTGCAGTTAGGGTACTCAGGTTACTTATGCTTCAGATATTTCTTAATTAGAATTATCAAAGATAATGTACATTATATTCATATTGTCATAGAGCCTGAGCTGTATTTATAGTATCTAGATGAAATTATGTTATTAGTGACTGATATAATGCCTTTTCTAGTAATTAGTCATTTCAGAATTTTTTCTTATGCAAGTTTCTGTTGCTATAATATTTATCTTTACTGTGTTTTTCAGTTTTATTTCCTCGGCACACATGTAAAGCTGCAAGAGACAACACAATAAATTTAATCCATATCTTCAGGTATGATGCATTTACAAGATCATATGTTGTAAATCTCTGTCATTCATCATTTATATAATCTTGTAACTTAACTGTACTTTAACATGAATTTTTCTTTGCTACTCAAGGTATATCCCCTTGATAAAATGGCTATTATCTGGTAATGCCATATAGTAAATTATTGTGAACATCTGAAATGATAGAAATTATACAGGTAATACAGAAGATAATTTTATTACTGGGTATTAATTACTCATAATCCTATTCTTGGTTTGGCATATATGTAATATTACAGTAATTGTAAATTAATGTCTTTATTACAATTTCATAAAATATTTTGGTACCTAAAAAAGCATCCCAGATTTCAGTTGTAAACATGAAATTTGATAAATGTAAGTGAAAATTCCATAAGGTTTAGTTTTTGGCATATTCATTTATAATAATACTAATGGTGCTGTGGGAATTTTCCTTATGCTACTAACACCAGATTCAGGGTCAGTAAACCTCCTAAGTTAAAGAATGATACCGTGTACAGAAAGTATAAGTTACATTTATTATATGCTAAATTTTAAACATAATTAGGATGTCATGTCTCTGTATCAAATCCCTTATATTTAATTTTATTAACTGAGGTTGTTAACTTTTTATGAGTTATGAGCCATATCAGTTATTAGCTAAACCAGACCTCTTTTCAGCACACCTCCCTCATAGTACTGCCTTACTCTCTTAGTACTGGACAAAGTCTATAATACAAATAAACTCGTCAATGAGACAGCATTTAAAATTTAAGAAGTGATTATTTTTTGGGTATTTTGAAATCCTTATGCACAAAATTTCATACCCTTTTATTCTGAAGGGAATTATTTAGGTCTGTGTTTATATGGTAGTCTCCCCTTCCTCTGGAAGTTTTACTTTTCTTTCAATTATTTATTACAGAAATTCCTATAATTCCTCAAGTATTATATTTTACAGAAATATTTATAATACTCAGTTTTTCTATTTGAGATTAAGAGCATAATCTAGTTTTGAGCAATGGGAGCACCATGTGCTGTATATTATTGATATTGCTTGTTCTGTATATGTGTAGAGAATTTGGATTTAAATTTCTTGGTGATATGTTTAAATTTCATTTTGAAACCAACAGTACACAAAACTATACATACGAGGATTAAACAAACAAAACAAACAAACTTTATTTCCATTTCAATACAGTGGGTATTCGTCAGCCAGGGCAAGCCCCAACCCCCCACTGTGGTGCCCAACCACAGCAGTTCCTGCCAGTAAGCAGCTTAAACTCTCGGTCTTGGACAGGAACCGATCTTTCGACCTCGTGAATGCGAAGCCAGCGCGTCACCACTGTACTAGCCAGCAGGCTGTCTTGCTGAAAATCTCTTAGGAACCCATATTTTTTAAATAAAAAATGTATAAATAATTGAAAACCTTCTCAAAATATTTTGGTTTCATATTTATCTAAAACGCAATATATGGCAGAGTTAGATGAAATGGCCACAATTATAGCAAAAGAACCAGGATAGCAAGGCTTTAAACATTTTCTGACCATCCTTTTCTTCTCTGTTGGGCATTTTATGAGAAAAACCAAAAAGAGGGATTGGCAGTTCCCTACCCTCTAGTCAGTCTCATATTGTGATACAGATAGAGTATGGATTTGAAAGTTTTACTTTCCACTTCCAGGAATGTTACAATGATTTGATTTTGCTGGTATCATAAAAGTGAATAAATATTCTTATGATTGCAGAGATTATCTTCATTATCACATCAAGTGCTCAAAAGCATACATTCATACACGCATGAGGGCAAAGACGAGTGATTTTCTTAAGGTTTTAAATAGAGCACGTCCAGAGCCTAACAAATCTCACACAGATAAGAAGACAGTTACGTAAGTCACCAACAGTTTTGATTATGTAACTTATGTTTGAACCTTGATAACTCATTTTCGGTGTTTGTGAAGATGAGTGACCCCCAGAACCACATGTTTAGTTAAATAACCCCATATATTGCTAAGTTAGCTTCTTTCCTTGTAATGACTAACCCTAAGAGGACACCGGGGTTTCTGTTCTTTACAAGATTTAATTTCCTCTAATTTTTATATGCATTGGCTGCAGTTGGCTGGTTTTAAATCCACAATGCTGTGTATTTTAATGCCATTTTAGGGACGTATTAGTCTGTGTAGCCAAATGAATGTAGACGGTAAATTGAAATACAGTCAACTCCCTTATTTAAAGATACCCAAGTTTTTAAAATTAATTTGCACCCATTGTTTGTTTTCAGTATCCCCCTATGATCTTTAAAAAAAAGACTTGAACTTTGGTGTGCTGCTATCATTTAATATACTTTAGAATTGTAGAGGCTAGAATAACTCCGTGTCGTAAAAGTCAACTATATGAGGGGGAGCTAAGGGACTGGGAATGCCTTCCTTTGTATTTTCCTCCCACTTGGAATCAAGTTCTTTGCATTGACTCAGCCATCCTCCTTATAAGGGGGATTATCTCTTTTGTATATGAACTTTTGGACTTTCTCCCCATTAGTCTTTTGCTCCTGTATTAAACATGGCAGTACAGTGCATTAGATTTTTACATCCCTAAATCTTGGTATACTATGGGCCAAAACCCTTAATACAGAGGAACAGGAAAGGAAGTGGTTTAGCTTGACCATCGTGATAGGAAGAAAAATTTACTTGATTTAAATATTATTAAGAGACTGGAGAAGTTCCAAAATGCCAATGTTATATTTATCCACTACTTCTGCTTTTTTACAAATACTGTACATAATAATGTTAACCCGAACTTTCCCTCCCTCCCCAAGATGGATTGCTTTCTTTGTATATAGATATTTAGCTAGACTGGTGTATAGTTTTTTGCCTAATTCTTTATGTAGAGAAATATAGATATGGAATTTTGATATAATTATTCTGCTATAATTATAAAAATATGGTTGTTTAAGAATGTCACTGTATGGTCATTATGAGCAAAATATGACAGGTCTTCATGATTATCTGTATTAGAAAGTTTTATGAATGTAATATTTTTGACAAGGTCTTGCAATTTGTGATTATGTGCCTTTTCAAGTATTGTTAGTATTACCAATATTACTGGCGAGAGTGTTTAGTATTCTCCAGCTCCAACCCGTCTTTGTCCATCTCTGTTTGAACTGGGATTAATAGTGGCATAAAATGGCAAATAACATCTCTTTCTGGGATAAAGAATAATATCCTCCTGTGCCTTGTGAAGAATCTGAAAGGGATATTGAGGTAGTAGGGACCTCCCGTAGCTGAATTCGTAGCTTTAAAATAGACTGAAAAAAATTGATGAATGACATATAGTAGCAGATTACATGTCCCTTTTATTTATCTTTTTTCTGTGTTGTGTTTCAGGGGACGTTCATTTGTTCGTTCCAATTGATGCTGGGCATTTCTTGGTCTTTTAGCATCAATATGATCAACTCTCCATCTCTGCTGTGATTGGTCGCTGGGAGAGTACTCCAGGGTGGGGTGTCTAGCAGTGGTTAGAAACTTGCAATTATGATACGCAAAACACTTGCTCACTTTTAGCAGGTCATTTCCTCCCTCTCTCCACACCTTTAAAGATTTTGATAAATTGTTATTTGTCATATTCCTAAAAGCTAGGCAATATAAAGAATATAAGTGATTGCTTACTTAAAAATTTTATTGTAGTCGTTACGCTCTATATTTCGACTGTCAATAAGTTAATGAAAATTATTTAGCTGCCTTAAAATAATTGAACTTTTAATCATTTAACGTGTATAAATGCTTTATTATTGGCATATCTGAGAGGTAAGCTGTCTATTATCTCTTTCAATCTGCCAGGCTTTTGAAACTTCTATTTAATATATTATATATATATATATATATATATATATATATATATATATATATATATATATATATATATATATATATATATATATAGTTTTTTTTTATTGCTTTTTTTTTTTTCTTAAACATGTAATTAAGGACCAGTATTGATGGTGCTGCACCTTTTCACTTATTCTGTGACCATAAAATGGTGTATTTGTGCTACCTTTTATTTCAATTTTGGAGAGGATGTTTACTGAAGTTAGAAAACATAGTTCTCTAGTTTTACTTGTTTTTCTTAGACATTTGTTTTGTGATGCACTGCACAAGAGACGCTTTTTGAGAGGTTCTTTTTATGATTATTCATATTATGACTGTAATTTTTTTTTTTCTGTGTTTGTGTCAGTCTCACTTCTTTATATCATTATATATTTAAGGCTGAATTGTCCATTAAAGAAGAGTAGTAAGTGACATCCTGAGAGGAATACTATTTATTATTGGTTGTTAGTTGTGTTAGACATGAAATAATAATCATACCTATGAAGACGCCAAATTTGAATGATTGGTGTAACATGTTTTTCTTTATATTGCGTACATAAAAATATTGAAAAAGTACATGGTTCCTCCAACGAAATGTATTCATACTTTCCCTTTTTGCCATGATCTTGTTATTAATGAAGTAAAATCTTCAATTTTATTGATTCTCATATATATATATATATATATATATATATATATATATATATATATATATATATATATATATATATATATATATATATATATATATATATATATATATATATATATATATATATATATATATATATATATATATAAAATCATTCATCTTCACGTGATAGAGTTTGCAAGGCAGTTGGAGTTCAAGAAAATGGCCCACATTTACTATTTATTTAAAAGATGTGATAAAACTTAAACCATTTAGTGAAGGGTTAAAGTTATAAGCGCATGCTTAATTATCAATGCAGTATAGCTGTGGCTTCTACCATGTTATATCTACAGCCAATAAGTTATTTTGAAACTGTCATTACTGCCCATGTTTAGGTATACCTTGAACATATCACCGCAGACACTATGAGGTGCATAGTCTGACCACTGCTTGATTTCGCATCGTCACCACCTCTTGAAGTTCTTTGACTCCCTTAGGCTTTATAAATAAATATTTCCTGGTGTTTAGAAACTAAAAATGAGTAAAGTAATAAGTGTAGAAAGGGAACAACAGTAATATGGTATTAATAGGTATTAATATTCTAAGTATGGGATGTAATTTATTTTTTCAGCATTCCTCTTTCATAGTTTTTTCCGAATTTTAGTTGTATTATTGATTAAAATATTTAACTTAGGGGTCAGATAGTGAGATTTTAGAATTATTACTAGTGCTATTGTGTTTGTCAGTTTATGCAACTAATAATTAGAAAACTTTTCATTTCAGCATGGTACAAAGCAAGATTATATGTTGGTAAATTTAGCTTTGAGAGATGCTAAAAAGTTAAGCATTTTAATTTTCCACAGTTGCTTTGGCTTATGAATATACATAGCATTTACAATAAAATTTCTAATAGTTATTTTTATTTCCTCTCTATATGACTAGATTTAATACTTAGACTTCCCTGTATATATAACTATTACCCTAGGCAGGAAACTGGGGTATTTCATCCAAGCATTGGAATGGTTTTTAGGCCATACTAAAGTCCAGACATGACTGCCTTCTACCAAAGTTGAATTTATATAGTATAAGTTTGATTTTTCACTGATATAAATTATTAGAAAAGAATAACAAGAATGTGCGAGATATATTGGTATAACAAAGATTATTTTAATTTAGGGGAATAGGTTTACTAGATTGTTTTGTCAATGCTCAAAATCTTGTTTCTCTGTGTAATTAGCAGATGCAATAAAGATTCATGACTACAAATTAGATAAATGTCTTTTGTGCATAAATGGCCTCTTAATATTATTGCATTTTAATGTTAACTGCCGAGTTTCTCCATAACCCAGGTAAACCCATACACTGATGGTTAACCTTTTCCCATTATCTGTCTGACCTTAAATGTATTTGCAGAGGGTTTCTTCTATTATTGACATTGTATTGTTATTTAGATCTTTTTGATATGGTTGTTCCATATGTTAAAAATGTCCTAAAGTATTTCAGAAGATTTCTGAAACGTTTAAAAGAAAATTGTTGATGGAGTGCGTAGATGCATTTTGAAATATAAAGAATAGAGAATGCTTAACACTTGAATTTATGACTGAGATTTGTGATTTCAAGGTGCCAATGTCTGGAACCGACATTTGCAAGCAATCTTACATTTTATAGATATTTGTTGTAATTTCATCGAACTATGGTAATGTTTTTTGTGGTAGTCAGCTTATCGTAGTTGTTACAGAATAAGTATTCATCCCCATTCTGAAAATGTTTGATTTATCTCATGGACACATTTTGCCTAATTTATTAGATAAATACATGCAGATATAGATAAAATGAGGACGAGTTGCCTGTTATATACCGATGTACGGTACAGAGAAGAAAATTTTGTATATATGTAGTGTGTGAATTCCATTGTTGTCATAAAGCTGTTGCTTAAGAGATGCCTTTTTTCATGTTTTAACTTTTTATCCTAGATCATCTAGTGTTCTGATGTGAATCATGAGGAATTATTACTTCAGCTGTTCTTCTTGTATATGCAGTACAGTATATGGAATTTTTCTTAATTTCTAATTTAATATTTAGTCAATATTATTTTTTTTTCACTTTTAGATTGAAATCTTTCAAATGTATTAAAAAGGATTTCTCAAACAGTTCGTATAGAAGAGATTTTGTCACCGGATAAGAACAGATACTTTTGTTGATAGACCAATTAACTTTTTTATTTTTGGCATGTGAAAAAATAATAGAACTGTACTGCTTGCATCAATTACTAAGTGCATATTCTTGGTGAAATATGTATATTTTCTCTTATTGTAATAATAATTCTGTATTCTTCTTCCACTGAGCTTAGAGAATATGATTTTGCTCAGTGTTAAATGTCAGAATATTGTAAAACTCTACACTTAACCTTACGTTATTTATATTATGTTATTGACACCTCATAAATGACTTTAGCGTTATTGTTCTCAACGTTATCTGTAGCAACAATCAGTTTTGTGGATGGATACTTTGTTGCAGTTGTGACCTCAGCAGCTCACATGGTTCCACTTCACGTCCTATGAACAATTTCATTTTAACACATTGTCAGTATATTTTTTTGAAGGGCACCTGCATAGTTGGCATCCTAAAATGTAATTAATCCACATGTAAATTAATTAACTTATCTGTGAATTCCACCATTTATTTAATTGGGTCTTTTTTTTTTTCTTTCTTTTTTTTTGCATATATTCATATAGCTAGGATATTAAAATTCCTGAAGTAGCCTCTTGTAAAAATGCAGCCTAATAACAATCACTAATTTCCAAGCTGATGTGTTATTTGTTAATAATTTTGTTTTCTCGAAACCTGTAAAACCTACTTATCTATTTATTTAAATATTGAATAGTGGTTTCTTGCACAAATGGCACACAGTGAATATTCTTGGAAGAGTTTGTCAGGAAATAATTTCAATTAATAGTAATTGTGTGTTTTTTTAAGAAATTATATTCTGTGTGGTATATTACCTTCTGAGTAAGATACAAGGAACTTAGTTTATGGTTTCAGCTGTACAGCTTATGGGGACTTTTAATTAATCAATACACAAATTATTTCTTCCAGTGTAATAGTTCCATAGTTGTTAGTCTGTTGGAACTGAACCAACTTGATTTCTATGGGACATGTATATACAGTATAGTAAAGAAAACTGCCATCTTGAACTCTGCTCTCTATCAACAGAGCTGGTACTTATTGTAGAAGTATCATTCTTTTACCTTGTGTGCCATTATAACTTTTATTTATTGACGTATTTTATTAACTCTTAACTTTATCTTGACACCTGAGCTCGGAAAAAAGAAATAGAAAATCATTTTCATTATACAGCAATCCATCATTTTAACTTGTGTATCAATGACTCTTACATAATTTCCCATTAATTAAACTTATGTATCTAACTTTTCCATGATTTTTTTAGTTACAAAGTTGTTGTTAAGGTTGATGGAGGACAAATGAACAGTAAATGTGAACCGGAAACCTGCTTGTAATTATTGAATAATATGTACTTATATTTTTTATGTTCCTTATATCTAACTTTATTTATGGGAGATCAACTGCAGTTGTTTAAGAATATGATAAATTTCTGATTACTTATTGTAAACCAGATTGCTTCTCTGGTTTGTGCTTGATGAATAATGAATAAAGGCATTTCTAATTATCCTAAGATCCTGGGTGATTTTTGTTTTTTTTTGATGAGTAACATGGAATGATGTTACCAGTGATTTTTGTCATGGGTATGCAATTAACCAAAACTTATAATGTATTAATAGAGGGTCAAATAAATTTTGTTCCTTAAACTTGTTTTTCAAAGCCTCCCATTTTTCAATAAAGAATGGTTTAGAAGTTATAAAATTCCATATTTCACCACCAAGCTACAATACTTTTAAGTCATCTTTGGCAGTATAGTTATACATCTTGTACCTTTGAGTACTCTTCATATACTGTTTTGACAACTTATTTTATAGGGAAGAATTATTGTATCAGTTTTGCGTATTTCACCTAAATTGCTATACTGTATACCACACAACACTTTGGTAGTGTTTCATGATTGATGTAGTATAATATTTGTAACTCAATTAGACTCATGGTCCTTAATGCAGCAGCCAGCATTGGTTAAATATTATACGTTACAGTATTTCATATACTTGCCCTGGTTTACTGTTATGAAGGCCGTTAGTATAAATGGAAATATACTGATAGTGAAGTTAAATACATTGATCAATTTTACCAGATTACATTTGACGTAAAGTCACTGAGGAACAAATTATAAGAGTTTCTTTGCAGTTTTATATTCGTGAACTGTATAAATTTTTCAATTTCCTGACATTTGATGGGAATTATCATGGTGTTTGAAACTGGAATTGTCTTATCATCTACTGACTCCAACAGGAAAATTTTAAGCATCACAGAATTCCCTTAGGATCATCAGGTATGTTTTTAAGCAGTCAAATTTCGTAATTATTTTTGAAGAATCTACAAAGCAATACCAGAAAGTGGAGTTTACTATTTTTACAGAGTTAGTAAGGAAATTTATAATAAATGGAACTGCCTCTGTTTTGTAAGCTACTCTAAATATAGATCAGATTACAGAGATCAAGCACTGCCACAATATATCAATACTTTGAAAGCGTTTCAATTTACAAAATCTCATCAAATTTAGGGAAGATTGTATTATATGTAAATAATGGAGAGCAGGTACATATGTAACGTGAATAAAAAAATAAGATTCACAGTCTTCTCCTGGCCCTTAAAAAGCTCTATCAAAGGGGCACATTTCATGATTTGTGTGTGAGTACGCTGTTGCAAAACTGCACATTCCCCAAAACCCGTGATTTTTATCAACCAGCTCTTTAATGATATCGAAATGCCTGACAAATCGGGCAAGAAAAACTGTCAGAGAAAGTATAATGAGTACTCTGCAAGAAATTATATTGTATTGTAATTTATTTAGTAAGGTATATAATTTTAAAAATATATTAAGACACTGAAATCGTGTTTATTATGCATGAATTACACTGACTTAGTTATCAAATATGAACGTGACACTTTGATTTGATGTTGAAGCTTCTTTATATTTTGGCTTTGAACTACAATCTGCTTGCTAAAGCATTTATGTGTTCATATTCTTCTGTACATCTTTATTTCTTCGTGCTGTGCTGTGGCATACAATCCAACAGCTAAACTGCAGGATTCATCTCATCCATCTTCTATGTTCCACTTGTCAACTCTCAGTGTTGTTGTATGCTCTTGCACGATGGTCATCTGATTTGTTGCTTACCTCCGAGGGCCGTGTGATAAACTCCCGAAAGATTTGTTGGTTAAAATGTTTTCAAGCATTGAGGATACCAGTTTTTGAGTTCAGTCTCATGCTAGTCAAAAGAAGAGCCTCCATCACATATATTTCCAGTAAGTAATACAATCATTTAGTTCACAGAAGGAAATTCTTGTGATGGGCATTGCAACTGTTGTCATTAATCAAAAGAAAAAAAGGAGTATATATTTACTTTGGTTTCTGGAGTGCGAGTGTCCCATGGTGATCAGGAAAGCAGGGTGAACAAGATATATAATATTGGAGATCCTTTCTCAAATAGGGGTTATTCCAAGAACTGTGATCTTCACTGAGTAGCATTGTATTACAGACAGTAGCATGATTGGTGACTTACAAGCAGACACAATTAGGTTATCACTGGTCCATCTTCGAATTTGATAAGATACTGGAATATGACAATTATGCTTTTTGAAAATTTGCACAATATTTATAGCATCCTATAAAGTAAATTATCTACATTGGCTCTTACAGTTGCTTATTGTATATTTAAAGGATGCAAATCTTTTCATGAAAATACATATATGGCTGTCAATATGAACTAATTAATGTCGAGCCGGTATAACCTTAGAAAATAAATCTTTCAACAAAACATTAGGTACACAATGCTTGTTTTGGATGGCTCGCTTATAAATATAAAAAGGAAAGACCAGCGGGAATATTTATTGTATTTCCATAGAGGTTCTATCACAGGAATACAGTTTTGCTTAACTTTTTGGCTGAACATGCTGTTACACAATGGTATGTTACCTAAAACCTGAGATTCCTACCAAGAAGCTGCTTATGGAAATTATCGAAGACAGTAATCCCTCGTTTATCGCGGGTGTTTGGTTCCGGGATCACCCACGATAGGTGAAAATCCGCAAAGTAGCAGCGCAATATTTATTACAGGTATTTTACATTTATTTTTACCTTTACTGTATAAACCCTCCCTGCACTGTTAACAACTCACCCTTTACTTTATTAATAACAGCACAGAAGCATAAATTTATATGAGTGTGACAGGTAAGTTTACCATAAATAACAGCGCGCAAGTGTAAAGCTATATGAACGTGATAGGTAAGCTTACCGTGAATGATGTGATGATGACGTTTACATATTGCACAGCCAATGACAGCTTTATGGTTGCTTTTTACGAGAGAATAACATGGTAATGGGGAATTGCTGTTGCTGTTTCTTCTTTTGTGCAAAGAAGGTCTTGTAAGGAGTCATGGCATCGTCGAAAATATTGCAGAAGTGTACCGAACGAATCATATCGTCCCACTCCTGCAACAATTGTTGGAGTTCTTTGGCCATTTTATACATGGCTGCAAGCCGTTCGAGTGTAAGGCCAGATTCTTCGACTTCATTGTGTGCTCGCTGTTGTTGTTCTTCCTCTTCTTCGCTCGCTGATTTTGTCATTTCCTCCAAGTCTTCATCAGTCAAAGGCTGTGAGTGGCAGTTGATCAGTTCATTGACATCTTTGTGAGTCACATCTTTAAAGCCTTCTCCTCCTAACAATGCCACCAACTTCACAGCTTTCTCAACTGCTGAGTTATACACTTCGTCAGGAGCGAATCCCTTGTATTCGTAGATGACTTTGAGCCACAATTTCTTCCAGCTGGCATTGACTGTGGCCAGCTTTATATCTTTGAATGCAATCTGAATATTTTGAAGGCATGTAGCAATCATGTAGTTACACCAGTACGGCTTCAGTGCGATTTCTTTGTCCGCATCCCTGGAGCCAACCAGGTTCGCCAGGGCATTTCGAGTGTAGAGGGCCTTGAATGCACGAATAAAGCCTTGATCCATAGGGTGAATCAGTGATGTCGTATTCGGTGGCAGGAACTCTACCTGAACACCGCCATAATGGAGATCAGTTGCATGGTCACCAGCATTATCCATCAACAGAAGGACTTTAAATTCAAGGCCCTTCTCTGCAAGATAAACTCGGACCTGAGGGATAAAGCATCAGTAAAACCAGTCTGATGTGAGGCTTTTTGTGATCCTGGCCTTAGGGTTATGCATCCAATACACTGGCAACAGATTCTTGTTATTATTCTTCAAAGCCCTAGGGCTCTTTGACTTGTAGATAAGCCCTGGCTTTAACATAAAGCCTGCAGCATTCCTGCACATGATGAGGGTAATGCAGTCTTTGTGTGCTTTGAATCCAGGGGCTTTAGCTTCTTCCTTGAAAAGAAAAGTGCGAGACGGCATTCCCTTCCAAAATAACCTAGTCACAGCCATGTTGAAGGCTTTGCTCAGGAGCATAACCGCCTTCCTCGATAATTTTCTTGAAGTCTTTGTTCACATTATCTTCAGCTGCAGCTGTATCAGCAGAGGCAGCTTCGCCATGCACCGAAACACTCTTTAGGCCAAAGCGTTTTTGAAATTTGGCGAACCATCCCTTGCTAGCAATGAACGATGGTTTCCTTGGTGGAGAATTGCTGGACGGCCCTGGTTGTGGGTCTTCCATTTCTTCTTTCTGCTCCTCATCACGGTTGCAATTGTCGTCGTCTAGTTCGTTCGCAGTGAATGTCTCGTACAACTTCTTCGCCTTTGTTTGTATGATACTCGTGTCTAAGCTGATGTTCTTCTTTCTGCAATCAGGAATCCACAGAGCCAAAGCAGAATCCATCCGCACTACTATCTTATTGCAGGGTGTTACAACCCTTTTTGCTGTTTTGTTAAAAGTAATAGTCGCTGTCTTCCTGATATTCGCCTCTTCCTTCTTGATGTAGCAAACAGTAGATTCATTGATGCAGAAATGGCGGCTGACAGCCGATAAATTTCTTCCTTCCTTAGTTTTACCTTATCTGCTATGGTCAACATCTTCCTTTGCCACTTAGGCTCACTACCAGAAGCCTTAGAAGATGAAGGACGCTTGTACGGCATTGCAGGGGTTGAAATACACTAGCAAAAGTTTCACAAAAAACACAAGCACAACGTATTAAGAGGCACAACGTGAAAGGCGCACACGTGAGTAACTGAATGGGTGAGGCAAGATAATGGAAGATGCTGGGGGAATCAAGCTTCAATCAAAAAGCCAATTAGACCCCAGTATACAGAGCACAATTTTGTGATTCATCGTCTCCCACCCATCAGCCAATAGCATCCCTTGTACTATCTCACGTAGGTGCGACCCTTTGCATTTTCTAAGATGCTGATACCGGTATCGTATATTATATGGTGCAATACTATGAGTTACATGTTTAAATCTATGTTTTTACTGTTTTATTAATCTCAGGCTAAGGAATACTTTTTTTTTTATCAATAAGATAATGAAAATACTGGAAATTTTAATATATCCATATATCGTGGATTCCCGTGATATACCCTGAAAATCTGTGATATAAAATACATATACTCACCATAATAACCCATGATGCACTGAATTCGTGGAAGGTGAATCGCAATATAGCGAGGGATTACTGTATGCCCAATATATTGGGCTAAAGTAAAATAGTCTTTGAAAGTCTATTCTAACTCCTCTGCATGGAATATATAACTTTATCTTATTGTCATTTATTTAAGTAAGGTATATAATTTTGAAAGTAAAGATATATTTAAGTCATGCTTATTGTGTATGTTTTACACTGACATCATTATCAAATATGAGCATGGAACTCTGATTTGATTTCAGGATTTGTTTACATTTTGGCTGTCATCTGCTGCTGGATTTGAGCAATGACAGGTCTGGTTGAATTTTCATCCTATTGCTAACCATTTCCATGTCCATTTCCTTCTCTTCTTGCCTTTTTCTTTTCTTCTTTATGCAATGCTGTGGATACAATCCAACAGCTAAAATTACATGATGAAATTCATCCATATATTGCATTCCACTCATCAACTCGCAGTGTTTTTGTATGTTTCCGGTTGCTGGTCATCTGATTGGTTCTTTACCACTGGAAGCCATGTGATATGGTCCTTATCAATTTCTTGGATAAAACGCTTTCACACATCACGATGTTGCATGAAAAACATGCCCATGTGAGAGGGCATTAAGTAATATAATCCATCGATATTGCTTATGAGGTTTAGTACAATTGCCACTTTTTTGGCACTTTATATGGCACAATTAGTCCCCATTCGGATGGGGGTCAAATACAGATAGCTTAGACTTGCAATGGGGAATTAAGGCTAAACAGTCTCTCTAATGCACGGGGCAGGTTCTCACCCACTTTAGACAAGCTTGTCACTTCCTGAATTGCATGATGCCACTAAACTGGGAAAAATCTACATATATCAAATGTCCCATAAAAAGTTATATTTTTGGGACTACAAGCATGGTTTCATACAATTGTTGGCAAACATGCTGTTGCACAATAGCATCTTGCCTAAAACCCGAGACTTCTGCCAACACACTGTTTATAGAAATTATCAAAACTCCCCATAAATCCGGCAACAGAAAAAGTCTTTGAAAGTCTATAAAAAGCGTGATTTACGTCACTGACTCCCTTTCAACCAAGGGCTAGGGCGGTCGCCTTCTTGCAAAGGACTTGTTTTGGCAGATGTAATCTTTACTCTGAGTGCAGGCCATTGCTAACCTCAGACCGTGGTGGGGCGCAAACCCTCGACTTGACGCCTCAAAGTTGAGGACGCTACTGCTTGAGCCCCGGTGACTACTTTGAAAGTTTATAATGTTCATAAAATAATAATTTCATCTGATTATAATTCACTTAGTAATGGATCTATAATTACATCTAAATCATATTTGTATTTATTGACATTGGCTTCATGAATCATATATGAACATAAAATTTTTATTTGATCTTGGGGTTTTGTTTACATTTTGGCTTTGAGAAGTCAGTGGTTGTCTGCTTTGTTGTCGAACACCGAGAGCCGTGCAATTACCTAATTGTGCTTACGAGAAAGAGCTCCATGCAAGTAATTTCCCATCTCCTGATCGCTTCCATTTTTGTACTCGATGATTATCATACTTGTCCTTAAAACTATGGATTGAGTTAGCATTAACTGCCTCCTCGCTTAGCAAATTCCAAGCATCAACTACTCTTACATTAAAAAAGTACCTCCTTACATCCTGCAAAGCAGTTTTCCTACTAACCTTCAAACTATAACATCTTGTTCTAGAGCCAGCCATATCAAAATATTGATCCCTATCCACTCTGTCATAATAATGAAGGTATTTAAAAATCGTCATAATTTCCCCCTCATTCTTCTAGCTTCGAGTAATGGTAAGTTTAAGTTCCTCAGACCCTCCCCATAACTGAGATTGCGTGTTTCTGGCACCAGCTTTGTGGCATGTCTTTCAGCATTTTCCAGCTCAACTATGGGTTTTTCAAGTGTGGATTCCAAAAGGGAGCTGCATATTCAAGCTTTGGCCTCATATATGTTACAAATATATTTATAAACATTTGCTTGTTCATGTGTCTGAAGCCTACCATTCCATTTGCTAAGAAAGCATATGCTGCCCTTAAATGTAATTACCTAATCGTTCTTACGGAGAAGAGCCCCATGCTCGTAACTCCCCATCTCCTGGTCGCTTCTATTTTTGTACTCAGTGATACTTATCATACTTGTCTTTAAAAATATGGATTGAGTTAGCATTAACTACCTCCACGTGTAGCAAATTCCAAGAATCAACTACTCTTACACTAAAAATGTCCTTCCTTATATTCTACAAAGAAGTTTTCTTACTAAGCTTCAAAATTATGACATCTAACTCTAGAGCCAGCCATATCAAACTATTGATTCGTATCCACTCTGTCAAAATCATGAGGGACTTTAAGAACCGTCATCATATTCCTCCCTCATTCTTCTGGCTTCAAGTGATGGTAAGTTTAATTCCTTCAGACTCTCCTCATAACTGAAATTGCGTGTTTCTGGCACCAGTTTAAAAGCATGTCTTTGAACTTTTTCCAGCATAAATATGTGCATTTTTAAGTGTGGATATCAAGAGGGAGCTCATAAATATTTCTAAAAATTTAATTGTCCAAGAGCCGGAAGGCTAAGAAAGCATATGCTGCCCTTACTATGCCATTTATATGCATTTCCAGAGACAAATCTGTCAGTATGTTAACTCCTAGATCTCTCTTATTCTCTGTCTCTTGAAGTTCTGCTCTGGCTATTGAGTGAGTATTCAAGCATGGTCCTTCTTGCACTTGTGCCCATTCTCATTACCTTACATTTAGACATATTGAATTTCATTAGCCACTTTTCTGACCATTCATAGAGACTATTCTAGTGTTCCTGAAATTCTCTACCATTGTTTTCGTCTCTTATACTTTCTTCAAGATCTTTGTACCATCTGCAAACATAGTCGTGAATGAATTTACAGACTCTGTAGTTCACTTACATATACAAGTAACAAAAGTGACCCTAATACCGAACCGTGTGGAACTCCACTACAAATTCTTCTCCATTTATACACTGAGTGTCTTTTTCTAACCATCAGTTCCCTTTCTTCTAAGTAAGTTTTTATCCTTTCCAAGACATTTCCACCAATTATTGCCATTGCTTGCAGCTTCTTAATAAGTCTCCCCAGGGGAACTGTGTCAAATGCCTTCTGGAAGTCTAAGAATATGTAATCCGCCCAGCCCTCTCTTTCCTGTAAGATTCGGCTTACCTCATCATAAAATTCTAAGTTTATTACTGTTGATTCACCTTCTCTGAACCATGTTGTCTCACTGACAAAAAGTTGAAGGATTCCAAGTGAAGAGAGATGTGTTTTCTTAGTGGTTTCTCCATAACTTTGGAAACTGGTCAAGGAAACAGGTCTATAATTAAGAGCCATATCCCTCCTTCCCTTTTTGAGACAGGTACCACGTTCGCTTGTTTCCAGCATCTTGGAATCTCCCCTGATTCCAGCGACTTTTCAAATATGATACATAGTGCCGACGATATTTAGTACATTTTTTAAGTAAATAAGGACATATCATCAGGACATGTAGCTTTATGGGCATATAACTCCAACAGCACTTTGCATACCTCTGTGGCTGAAAAGATGATGTTCTCTAATATTGGCCCATGAGATCCTATTTCTGCAATCTGAGGGGGTGGGGTATTTTCTGCTGTAAATACTGACTGAAACTCCATGTTCAATTTTTTGCATATATCTTCATGCGCCTCAGTGATGCTTCCATCCGCTCTCTTTAGCTTTAAAACCTGTTATTTGATCTTCAGTTTTCCTCTGATAAAGCTGTGGAAAAACTTGGGATTTTCTTTTGCCTTCCTGGTGATATCCCTTTCATACTCTTTATCCGACTCTCTTCTTTTACTTAGGTAATCATTTCTTGCTCTTTTGTAAGTCAGCCAGGAATGTATGCTTTTTCTCCTCCTATACCATTTCCAGAATTTGTCTCTCCACTTCTTAGCTCTCTTTCAAGCATTAATGAACCATTTCTCTCTGGCATGAATAACTTCTAATTTGGTGGAAGGTATGCAACAAGCTACTATCCTCCCATATTCCTCACAAAAGATGTCGTACATTTCTTGCATTTATTTGTTGTTGTATAAGGTCCCCCCAGTCAATAACTGCAGAAAGCTAAGTAATTTTTATGTAATTTCCTTTTGGATAGTTCCTCCTCGTGTCCTCAGTACCTTTAGTTTCAGGAAGAAAATCTTCAATGATATACACCATCAACAACACAGTGGTCACTCTTTCCAATTGGTGGTTCATACTCAATCTTTTCAATATCCAACACATTATATGCGAATATTAAGTCATGCAGCGTTGGCTCGTCCACACCCCTGGCCCTCGTTGGTTCCAGTACCTGTTGGTGTAGTATGTCATCAGGACCTGTAGCTTAAAAAAAAGTCCAGTCGCCTTCCAGAGCGAATACTACCGTCAATCAGCGAATTTGACCCCACCTGCGTGCCAAAATAGGAAAGTCCGTTCGCCCTCAAGAGAGAATACCACCATCAATCAACGAATTTTACCCCACCTGCGGGCCAAAAAGTATACGTCCGCTCACCCTCAAGGGAGAATATCAACGAAAAAAAAAAAAAAATCTTAGATGGATATCGGAACAGAAACCCAGCAACCTTTACCTTTATATGACTTTCCTCATAAACTTCTAACCTAGGTTGGTTCATTGGTGGGTTATATACAACATTTATTATAGAGTTCTCCGACCCGGTATGTATGCGAGAAACAAGAAATTCCTTGAACTCACTTTATATAGCAAAGTTTGTTTCTTCAACGTGAAATCTTTCACTTATGAGCCGTGCTATCCATCCACCAGTCCTCTCAGAACTTTCAACCCTTAATATTCTAAAGCCCTTAGGAAAACTGTGACACTACTTTGATTATTTAAAATTTCTTAATTTCTCAAAAGGATGAGAGAGAGAGAGAGAGAGAGAGAGAGAGAGAGAGAGAGAGAGTTCAGTCTAAAGTTTCACATATTGCAGTTCGATGTTTCCAAGATCAACTGACAACAGGGCAAAATACAGCAGCTAGTAAAGCGAAGTGACAGTGATAGGAAGAGTTAGTGTTAACTTAATTATTCATTTATTTGATGTTAATTTATCTTTCGATGCACAGTGCATTTCATGCATATTTCTTGTAAAGGTTTACTTTCAGTGTAATTTCATATTTTATTCTGAGATTAATTTCTTTTGAATCCGTGTAAGTTTTATATTTACTGTCAGTATTATTTATTTTTCGTTCATTTTGAGGTTGAATAAATTTTGAACTGATGTAGATTTCATATATATTCTAGCAATTTTTTGTTGTCATTTACTTATTCCATTGTATTGAGGTTAATTGAATTGATGAATGTACAAATTTCATATATGCTTTTGGGTAAATGTTTATTTTCTGTATAATTTCCTTATTCGTTTTTTTTTTAGGTTAATTTATTGAATACATAGATTTCATAAATACTGTGGTAAATATATACTTTTATACCTACCAGAGAAGTGAAATTCTGTCCATAAGTATTTATACTTTATATAGTTATTATTTGTATGTTGAAGGCTAGAGGGCAATAACAGTGCCAAAATCGGACTTCATAAGTTAACATGGGTTTGCATATTACAAAGCGGATATAATACCTGGAAGCTTTACTAGTATTTACAAACTTTGAGGTAAATAGTTTGTATTCAAAATTAAAATCTTTTTTCCGATTACTTCATATATATATATATATATATATATATATATATATATATATATATTATATATATATATATATATATGCTAGGGGACCTCGTTTAACATTAGGGTTTCGTTGCTAACAGCTGACTTAAATCGGATGTCAGCGTTAGTCGGAACATACTTAAATTCGAACCTAGGTCCACCAACATATGCTAAAAATAAATAATTTAAAATTTTGGAAAAAAAAAATATATGTTCTTAATCTATGATATAAAAAAACTACTAAAGCTAATCTTAATATTATTGCTCACCTTTAAAATATATCAATAGTAAAATTACAGTACAGTGCATTATAGCTTACCATTACTCATGTAATTATCTTGCACACTGGAAGGGGCATTGCAAGGGAGGGAGAGACTGACGTATTTCATCACAGTTTCCACTTCAATTTTAATTTCCATGGTGATGGCTTTTCTTTTCTTAGTGGCACTGGTGGGTGTTCTTTCTCTTCTAATGCTGGGTGACAGCATATTTTTACACTACACTCAACAAACTATTTCGAATAAAATCATATTTATGGCTATTATTATATTTTTTTAAATTCAATATAATCCTTTAATATAACCAAGTATATATAAAAATAAGTAAGTAAAGCTATTAACTTGATAAATATGAATACAGCTGTGTTTTATAACTTTGTATTCGTGTGTATTTCAAATAAAATCGTATTTGCAGCTATGTGTTTGTTTATTAAAATTCAGTACAAGCCTTCAGTATAACCAAATATATAAGAAAATAAAGAATTAAGGCCATTAACTTGATAAATGCAAACACAGCTGTATTTGCTAACTTTGTATGTTTGTATTTTCAATAAAATTGTATTTACAACCACTGTATGTGTTTGCTTTTTTTTTAATTCAATATAATCCTTCAATATAAAAAATATATAAAATAATTAAATAAATAAAACCATTAACTTGATAAATATGAAGACAGCTGTGTTTGCTAACTTTGCATTTGTGTGAATTTCAAATAAAATCATATTTACAGCCATGTGTTTGTTTTTTAAATTTATATAATAATTCAATATAATCAAATATATAAAAAAATAAATAAATGAAGCAATTAATTTGATAAATACAATGGTAAATGAAGCGAGAACCATGAACAGATCACTAACGAACCACACATCGTGGGCACCAATGCAGAACTAAGAGCTGGCGAGCGGGAAACTTGGTCGCCTGGCCAACACATGTGTGTTCGTGGGTTAGTTTTGTTCGTGATTTGGAGTCAAAGTTTGTTTGAATTTTGTTCGTGGGTTGGTTTGTTCTTGGGAACAGGTGTTCGTCGGTAGGAGTCACCACTGTATATATATATATATATATATATATATATATATATATATATATATATATATATATATATATATATATATATATATATATATATATATATATATATATATATATATATATATATATATATATATATATATATATATATATATATATATGAATAAGCACAAGCTGTTAGCATACAGCACTAAATGGTAAGGAAGTCCATCAGTGAAACAACACATAGAAAAAAATATAGCGCTATATTTCATGTCCTAACTGGACCCCTTCTCAAGCACAAGAGGGGGACCTGAAATATAGCCCTTACGACCGTGGCTACGATCATCAAACCACATTAGTAAAAGTAAGCAATACAGTACCTACAGTTTTGTATAATTTTTTAGGTTTATAAGTGTAGTTTTATTATACAGTATCTTACAATGAGAACTTATAGTACTGTATTTTTTCTATAGATTATGTACTATACTGTATGTTCTTTTGCCTCTCCAGACTCACCAGCCCCAGTCTCCTCAGCAGCTGCCTCTCCAGCTTCCTCCTAATAAACCAGTTTCTCCCTTCCTATGCAAGCAAACCACATGAGTAAAACAATACAATACCTATAGTTTTGTGCTATGCAGTCTTATTGTAGTGTAATACAGTACAGACATTTTTATGGTTTATAAGTATAGTTTTATTATACAGTGTCTGTATATTACAATGAGAACTTTATTTCTATAGATCAATGTTAATTTAAAGGGTAAGCAATATTTTTGAGATTAGTTTTAGTATTTTTTATCATGGATTACGAACACATAGTTTTCCCAATGTTTTAAATGATTTATTTTTAATATAGGTTGTGGGACCTAGGTTCGAATTTAGGTGGATTCTGACTTATGTCGACTTCTACTTTAAGTCAGCTGTCTGGAACAAAACCCTGACGTTAAATGAGGACCCATTGTATATATATATATATATATATATATATATATATATATATATATATATATATATATATATATATATATATATATATATATATATATATATATATATATATATATATATATATATATATATATATATATATATATATATACAGGGGTCCTCGACTTGCATCAGAGTTCCATTCCAAAAATGTGATGCAACCTGAATTATAGTGTAAGTCAGACCACACCTAAACAAGCACCTATGCTAATGCAGTAATAATGTTTCTCCCTTTTCCATGCATTTCACTATCTCTAATTTCAACTCCATGGTGATGGCTTTCCTTTTCTTTGAAGCTCTGCCGCCAGAAGAATCTGATTTACTCTCGGGAAACATAATACAGGCCAAAAATTATCAAAATAGACGCAAAATAATTTATGGGTGATGCGTTATATCCACAAAGCATTGTAACCCAAGGACAGTTTAAAGAAAGGAGTCCCTGATTATATATACTGTATAATAAGTAGAAAAATGTGGCACATGTGAAGAAATTAATGGAATCATGATACAGTATTAAGTTGGATTTAGAATTCTGTTATGACTTTGTTATAAATGTATAAATATTAATGTATAGAAAGCAAAATAAATCTGAAGCTTTTCAGCATCATGATTAACCAATAGCTCAATATATGCTTAATGAAGTGGGAATTGAAGAAACATTAACATGATGAGAAGAATTTAGATAATTTGCAAGACATTGGGCCAATTTACACCTGACCAGCCTTAGCAGAATTTGTAGTATTAATTTTTTTGCTCAAGATTTGTATTTTTTATATTATTAAGTATTAATTTGTGCATTTATATATGAAATACACTGGATCTCCATTGATGTAGGTTCCCAGAACATTGCTGTAGTAGATTGTCAAGCAAACAAAAATGGGGTATAAATAAGCTTACTAGCTAACAGTTTAATATACAGGGGGTCCACAACTTATGATGTTTTGTGGTTATGACGCATCTCCCATAATTTATTTTGGTTCTTTATTGATAATTTTTTGGCCTGTATTATATCTCCCGAGCATAAAGCAGGTTGTTCTGATGGCAAGGCTTCGAAGAAAAGGAAACCTATCACCATGGAAATGAAATTAGAGATAATGAACGGAACTCTGACGTAAGTCGAGGACCCCTTGTACACTCTTTCGCATTTCAGGAACTACTATGGATGTAGAGATAGAAGAAGTTGCTAAATTATTATTCTCTGATGAGATTCCAGGTAAGCTGTATTAGTGTAATTTTTGTTTGGTAGGCATGTTTCTATTGTACAGTATTTATTATATGACTATTTTAATCAATAATTACTTTTCCTTTAATTATTGCTATTTTGGTCAGAATTGTTACTATCGCTGTTATTATTGCTATTTTGATAATTAATGTTACTATTTTGATAATTAATGTTACTATTTTGATAATTAATGTTACTATTGAAAAAATGGCAATAATAACAATAATGACCATAATAGCAATAATAACAGCAGTACAGGGTAGTTGAAATACTGTAATGACCAAAATAACGATAATGACGACATAAGTAACATTAATGACTAAAATAGCAATAATAAAATTGTTATTAGCATTACTGACCAAAATAGTTATAGTAACAACATTCATATCAGTAATAAGTAAATAGCAATAACGGTGGCCAAAGTAGCAATAATAAATGCAATAATGATCAGAATAATAAAAACAGCAAAAGTTTTGTTGCTGTGAATACAAGTAATTTGCTTGTACCTGAATTTTTGTAGACCACGTGTATATTTAAGACAGTCTCTGATTATGTCATTATGGTATTCATTGCATCTTTCTGAGATGGACCCCATATTAACTTTTGAAATTATATTTTGATTGATTGTTCCTACTCCATGGTAAAGTCTCTTTAAGAATCTAATCTATATTTAATTAGCGATAAAAATACAAAGCACTTTTGAAAAGAATAGACAGAGAAAGCTTGAACATAACTATCTTTTGAAAATTATACTTGTACAGATAATATTTATCCTCTGTGCTAACTTCATAGTGTTGAATGAAAATATATGACCTTTACTTACAGAGTCCCTAAGATCCAGTGGTGCTATAGAGTAGTGTACTTTCATTTAAGTTTTAGGCTGAAGATTTAGAACAATACCAAGATATCTGATTGCTAATCTTAATATTGCATTCCTAAGCATTATTATTACTCTGACAGATTTTTAGTTCCCATTCTTCAAAGGGTCATGGGCTTTTTAACCAGTTATATAATTGTTAGTTACTGTTATCCCTGTGTTAGATTATATTGAGAAAATGGAATATTTTATTAAGGTTTTTGTTCAAAATGTAATTGGCTTACTTTTCTATATACAGTATCATGTTCTCCTTTATTAGCTGCATCTGGAACTCATACACCAGAAAGGCTGAAAACACACTACGAGAGAAACAGAATTTTTCGTAGCTGAGATTTTTAAGATTTACTCAACACTTTGAGTCCTCTGTATCCCATTCCAAGCATATCTACATTATCTAAGTTAATACTGGTCTCTCAGTGATGGGAACCCATCCTCTCGTGAAGAAATTTTATTAGCAAAATCATTATATAAATTTATTAGTAACTTTGAAAAGCATTTTTGTATTCCTATACTCCTGGTGATATTTTATCATTGGTTGTTGGTGGTTAGGGAGAAAAAATATCTCAGTCATAGTCAAGGACTGTTTTAGAAGCTGGGATAAAGGTATAATAGATTGGAAGTCCCAGCCTCCCAAAAGTATTTATTCTTGCCTCAACAGGTAATGGGAGGGGTAAGGATAGGAAGAGTATGATGAAACCGTGCTACCTAAAGCATATGTTAAGCTGTGGCCAGCGCTGTAGCTTCAGCTAGATTTAGTATTATGATGAAAAAAGTCTAGAGTATATAGTAGTTTTTGGATTTGCAGCTCATGTTAAATGTAGCACAGATTTCTATAATAAAAGTACTCGTATATTGTCATTGAAATTACCATATGCTGTTGAAATATCTTGTGAGAAACTTTTGGTAATTTATTGTATGTTTAAAGAGATATATGATTTTCCCCAACAGAACTATGGAAGGATAATGAAGAATTCTCAAATTATGTTATACAGCTGTCATCATGTGGAGTTGAAAAACTAGGTAAGTTTTAAATAGTGTGTGCTGTTATGTATTTGCAAGAAAATCTCTTTATTTTCTTGGTTGCATGGTGTTTAATTGATATTGTATTTTATTTAATGAATTAATTCCTTTTTTTCATCCATCCACAGTAGATTTACTCCTCTACTTGTATATCGCTTTAACACAGATTATATCACTTATATGTGAAAAATTAAGTATGTTAATTAAAGTTAACGGACACTATTGGTATGCTAGAGCTCATATACATATAAAAAGAAAAAAATTTTCTGCCGATGTATAAGCATTCTAAACTTGAAAAATTATATTTTTTTGTTTTATTCGTATAAAAAAATAATCGAAAAATGTAAGTAGCACAGAAATATGTCACAGTATGCCATGCCTGGCTGTCAGATAATTGTAAAATTAATAAAATAATATTACTAAAATAGATAATTTTCTTGATGTACTAGATAGCTATGCTAGTGTTGTGGTTAAGAAAATTATTATTATGTACATTATGACATGTATTTACAGCGTGTATATAATTTTATTGTAATTGGCTGACCAACTCTTATCATTTGATGTAGTTCAATTATAAAACAAGTACAGTATATGGCTTAAAAGAGAATGAATTAGATATACTGTATAGTTAAAACTTTATCCTAATATAATGGCACTATGAATTGAAATCAGTTTGGTATATTAAACTTTACGATGCTGATTTAAAAGACTAATTTACCTTGAAGAAAAATTATGTAATATCATTGGGGAGTGTTTTCTATAATATAGAATGCTTCAACATTATTTTCGATGTTACAGAATGTTTCTAGAGTGTTTTTATGTTATAAATGTTTTAAATATATTTTCCTTCCTTTAAAATTATTTAAATTTGTAAATAATAACCTTTTGTTTAGCTCTAAAGTATGGGGTGAGTGGCTCAGCTTCCCTCTTACATAAGCGATTACAGCTATTATTTATGAATGTATGTAAACTTCTTAGTATGTATTCATTAGTTATTTTTTATCACCTTTTTCTCCATGATGGTGAAGGAGAATATTTTTACAGCAATTTTATGGGCATTTTTTTTAAGATGTGACCAAAGGGATAGGAGAGAAAGCTTATCCTTCTCTTTCTTTTTTTTTTCTTGCCTCGGAAGAAGTGATAGGTGTAAGACTGTATGAGATATGTTGAGGCTCTTTATGACTACCTTGTTTGTTCAGTCGTGGCCACTCTGCTGACTCCAGCAGGATATGGTGCAATGTTGAAAAAATGTAGAGCACAATAGATTTTTCTAATATGATGATTATAATCTAATAAACTTTTATTTCAGGGAAAGAAAGCTCTCACCTCCGAGAAGAGAGATTAGCCATCTTGGACCAAACGCGAGACTTGGCTTATAGCAACTACAAGACTTTCATCCACACGGCTGATTGCTCAAGGACCATTTTCAAAGATGTTAGTGAGAGTCATGATATGAATTGATTTCAGTATAATGTAGCAATTATTCACTCAGCAAGCTAGTATGTCTTGTATGTCTCATGTAACTATTTAGATCATAAGTTGCATTTATTTAAGAATATTTTAAGCATACCTGACTTAAATTGGTAGTAAAAATTTGCTGTTTATCCTCTCCCTCGTATGGAAACCTCTATCCATTCTGTGTTATATGGAAAGACTTCGTAATTTGAAACCTCAAGCACATAAGCATGTAGAGCAATATAGCTTTGTGTAAAATGGGAATTTTTCCTGGGGTAGGGGAGAGACAGTACTACGTTTATAATCCTTGCAAATTTGGTTGAATCGACTGGAAGAGATATGGCAAGGGGTCTGGCATTTCCCCACTCTGATATTATTTTATAGGTGTAAAACAGTTAGGGAAAAGCATTACCTCATCTCTGCTTTGTCCTTAACCTTTTTCTTTTCCTTCGTCTTGGTGTTTTCTCATGTCCGGGCCTTTATTGATGAGAGCAGTTTCTGCCTGTCCCGGTGTCACACTCATTAAAAAAATTTTAAAAATGTGGCTTGCATAGGATAGGATGCAAGTAATTTCCTGAATGCTTTTTGTTATAATTGTGTCTACATTGCTGGCTTGTGAGGTTAGAGGGGCCGTGATAATAGAAAAAATTCACATGGAGAAGGACTCACAGTTCAGAAAATTAGAATGGAACCCATCAATTTCATTTTTATAAAGTATTATAAGGTATTGGTGACTATCAGTTATCAAGCCCAAACCTGCTGTTGATGAGCATTCCAGAGAAGGGCAACTGTCTCATGTTTGTCCAGTTGTAGTATCTCTTTATTAAAGAAAAATTGAAAATTACTATTCCTCTGCACACTTGTGTGTAAATGGTTAAAAGACCCTTCAAATTAGCATCAGCTTAATTCACACAATTCTATGAAGCCCTTATATGTTTATAAAATTCCAAGCTGAGAGATGATTGCTTAGAGAGAGTACTCCTGCCATTTCAGTTACTATAGGGATATTTCTTTATCATATAAAGTCATTATTATTAGAATTTTGACTAGTAAGTCCAGGAAAACTATAGCTTATGGTATTATTTTACTTTTTATACATATACCATCTGTTGAGAACATGAATATATACTCATAACCTTGAATGTCTTAAGAGCACACTTAAACGGATAATGTAGTGAATGGGTAGCAGTCCCATCCTCTATGTCATCTCTGAAATTATTGAGCTTTCCAAAGAACAACAGATTAGAGGGGTGAGTGTGGGCCAGGTGTGATGAAGCCCAGCTGCCACCATTTTTTAATTAATTGATGCCTTCAGTCAGATAGGGGGTCATATTAAAAAAAAATTGCCCTCTTCCAGAGTCATCAGGTTGGTCACAACCCAAAGAAAATAGAGTATGTTAAAAATGAAAATATGATATAAATTTGTTACCAAAAAATATTACAGCTCTAAGACACTAAAATAATTCAGTAGCTTAGTTTCCTCAAGTCAGGGCAATGACTTATTCTATTTGATCAATATTTGAGTATCGTATTGTATTAAGGAGTGTAGGTCTGCAGTGGATAAAATTCAGATGTTCTTTATTGAATCTATTTCAGTTCTCAGTACCTTAAATTAATTTTTTAAATACCTTTTTGCCTTAAAAGTAATTTTTTTAATTTTGCAAGCAGTAATGTTATATAGCTTTATTTTATTTTAAAAATGTTGACTAATGGGTGAAAATATGAGAATGCTGTATGCTTAGATTTTCATAGATATACTGATATTGATGTTTCATTGAAGTTCACAAGTGTTGAGGGTCACTTAGAGGGTTTGGCATCATGTTTACCAAGTTTAAGAAAGAGCGTAGAGCAGTTCTTGGCAACATCTCGCAATCTCTCACAGTCAAGACATCTTACGTCTCTTACTCTTACAAAGCACACTCAGTTACTTGAGGTAAGTGTTCAGATGGATCTGACTTTTTTGTATTAAAATTTTCCGAAGCTGTGTCTAAAAGAAAGTGATTTGTGCCATATTTATTTGAAAAAATTGTTGAGTAAGGAGAATATGTAAAATGAATGTGATGAAAATTTTTACAGTGTGTACAAAATTAAAATGAATTCATTTATATTCGTTAGGGAATATGAGTTGATATATAATTAATGTTGCAGTTAATAACTGAATGTACAATTGCACCTCTAGACGAAGGCAAATTAATATGTTAATATTATATACATAGAATATATAACTATAAAGACCATTTACCTCTATAGTGTAATATAATAGTGTTGTATTTTCTGTTGCAATGGTCAGTTTGATGCATCTGTTTGTAACCTCATTTCATAAAAGTTACCTGTGTATATTATAGAGAAGAGTATACAGGATAAAAAGATTTGAGATTTTATGAAATTTTAATGGCTTTATACTGCCTACATAAATTGAAGAAATGAAATTACGCTACTTTCAAATTTTGAATTCTTATGAAGAATACAAAATTAATACTAGCACTTACCATCAGTGTCTGTTCTTATTTCTTACAAAGAAACTGGAAGGAGAAATTTTTTGAATTAATATATTTCAGTTTGTAAACACGTATTGAAAAGACTTTACAAATTTCCTATTTTATTTACAGATCCTGGAACTGCCACAGTTAATGGACACATGTGTTAGAAATGGTTATTATGATGAAGCATTGGAAATCTTAGCATATGTTAGGAGACTGGAGAGGAAACACACTGATATTCCTATTATTTCTGTTAGTAGAAATACTTTTTATATTGAGTGTAAGAGTTTTTTAGGTGCAGTTTTATTAGAGAAGAGCTACAGGGGAGTCATATGCTTAGCCATTAATTCAGAGTGCATTATACTCATTGTTTAAAGTTTTATCCTGCAATTTCCAGTTTGTGTAATCATTGAGCCTATTTAGATAGCGTGGACTAGATGACATATGTCACTACTGTTTTGGCACAGCATCAATATTACTAAAGGAAAATTTCATGTGAGCATCATACTTGCTGATCCTAAAAATATGGTAATAAGTATATAATATGATTCTGTATTCCCTGTGTGTCTTATGAGCCAGTTTAAGGGAAAAGGAAGTGAGACGTTGGCAATGTCTTCCCTCCTTTGAATGCTTTTTTTTTTTTTTGCCCCTGCTAGAATACAGCTTATAGAAGGGATGAGACTGTGCAGCGTATGATTATATATTGCTGCCTCCCTTTTATATTCACTTGTGTTACCCTCCTTTATTGCCTCAGCAGAATATGATGTCATGTTAAAAAATACTTGCTTAAATGAAGAAATAATATGTGTGAAATTTTTAAATAAAAATGCATTTTCCTTTAGGTCATATGTATGACAACACAGTTGATGGAAATTGATTTATATATATATATATATATATATATATATATATATATATATATATATATATATATATATATATATATATATATATATATATATATATTATATATATTATATTATATTATATTATATTATATTATATTATATTATATATATATATATATATATATATATATATATATATATATATATATATATATATATATATATATATATATATATATATATATATATATATATATATATATATATATATATTATATTATATTATATTATATTATATTATATATATATATATATATATATATATATATATATATATATATATATATATATATATATATATATATATATATATATATATATATATATATATATATATATATATATATATATATATATATATATATATATTTATTTATTAGGAAATAGCCCATTAAAGAAAACAACGAAAATATATTTTAAGCACTTATTAATTTCGTCACGAAATTAATAAGCACTTCCAATATATTTTTGTTGTTTTCTTTAATGGGCTTTCTCCTACCATTTTGGACTGTATATTAACTGATCAGTGTTATTAATATATATATATATATATATATATATATATATATATATATATATATATATATATATATATATATATATATATATATATATATATATATATATATATATATATATATATATATATATATATATATATATATATATATATATATATATATAATATATATAATTTTTTTTTATTGTCTTTTATTCAATATATATTCTCAATAACATTTTTAAATTCACTTTAGGGAATAGTAACAGAGATTCAAGCAGGAACAAGATTGATGTTGAATCAGCTACTTGCTCAGCTACGCTCTCCTTTAGCTCTACCACAGTGTCTTAAAGTTATTGGTATGTGGAAAGATAAGAAAAAATGTTTTTAACTTTATCCCCAAATGCAATATGGAAATTACATAAAAATGTGGATAACCTTTTTATTAAATGCTAAGCCACTATGAAGTGAATAATCAGGATGTACTAATTCATTCATATTTATATATACAGAGTGCATGATATTCCTTGTAAGTGGGGTGGAAAGTCAGAGCACTCCATTACTAGAAAACCCACTCATCCCATCTCTCACATCATAGCAACTTGGGGTTGAAGTTGTTTATAATATTTTTAGGTCTGCTTCGGCGATTGGATGTTTTTACAGAGCCAGAGTTGAGGTTGAAATTCTTACAAGCAAGAGATGCTTGGTTCACTGGAATAATTAAAGGGATACCAAAAGAGGACCGTAAGTATAACAAATTCTGTACATACAACTGATGAAAATACACCAACAGAATCAATTGTTGCTTCTTCATATATGTATACAAATATACTGTACAGTGCAATCTGGAATGTAAAGTGGGTTGTACAGTTTAAATTTACATTGTGCATATTTTATTATTATTGTTCATTAAAAGGTAATTGTGTGCAGTTACTGTTCACTATGTGGAATATTTTGTCATTTTTTTTAGAAAAAGGAAGTACAGTATGTGAATACTGAATTTACAATAAGTACACTTCCCTATATCTCTAGAAAAATGAAATATTGAAAAGCTATTACATACATAAATAGATGTAACTGCGATATTTGAGTGAACTCAAAGTCAGTATTGTTTCTTATATCTGCTGCAGGGGGAAATATTGAATAGTTATTATAATTGTATTTAGAACTTATTTTTGTAATGTATTGAACTTGACAATAATCATACTTCATTATGTCTTAAGGTGAAGGTTGTATGAATAAATTATTACTTCACATTTTCAGCTTATCAGCACATAATTAAAGTAGTGGAAGCATCGCGTGTCCATCTTTTTGATATAGTCACACAGTATCGTGCAATATTCTCTGACGATGACACAAGATTTAGTCTTGGGGATCCTGAAGTAAATGAGCAAGCCATTTTCCATGGATGGATATTACATAAAGTTAGTGATATTAATATGTTTTTTAAATCAGTTTACTAAGTGCCCTTGAGTTTTTCATCATCAGTGATAGTTAAGACAGTTCTTCATGACCCTTCATGTGATATTGTATGTTATTCATTTTTATGTTCTCAGTATTACATGATCCCAAAACAGATCTTAGCTTAAAATATTAAAACGATTTATCTATTTTCCCCAACCACCATGTCTGTGTATTTGTAGGAGATAACCAAGAGGATATCACCAGTGTTAGGGAGGAATAAGCCTTTCTTGTGTTTCCTGCGTGTTGCTAAACCTGCTCCAAGGGGAGAAGGAAGATGAGACTGGCAGTCACTTCCTAAATTTTTTCCTTGCCATAACATTGCCAGCAGAGCTGGGATTGGGCAGGGTGTGTTAAACTGTTTGTATTTCAGTTTTCTATAGTTATTTCATTCCTTCAGGGTCGGGGCCTGGTTTGAAAATAAATGTCATCTGATGCATAATAAAATTTTCAGGTTAATCATTTCATCAAATTGGTAAGCAAAGACTTAGAAAGAGGCGTTGGTTCCAACCTAGAGAGTGTTTTAGCCCAGTGTATGTTTTTTGGTCAGTCCTTCAGTCGCATTGGTGCAGACTTCAGGAACCTTCTTATTCCACTTTTTCAGGTAGGGAAGGAGTATATATCTATCATTCAGTGTATATATTCCCTTCTTCTGCCAGAGTTGGCAGGGGAAATACAACCAAAGGCAATAGTAATATTGAATATAGAATACTTCTTTTATTATGAAGGCAAAAACATGTGGAATTATTTTACATCTTTGATCAGATGAATATAAGTGTTAGATATTTTTTCTAACTTCTATACTCAAACCCTTGAAGGAGACAATTAATTTTTTTTAAATTATAGAGAATTTAAAATATTATTTTTCTCCTTTCAGAAAGCTGCTCTTGCTCAGTGCGAAAAGGACATTCGTGTTGCCAATATTAGATTTGATGAGACCCTGAGCAGTTTTTCTCTAATGGAAGCTCCAGAGACTAGTACTTCGTCTTCATTTGTAGAAACGGCTGTATGTAACAGTTTTAATTATGGAATATATACCATATTGGGTATTTATTATATATATCTTTATGTTAGTGTATATTTCCTTATATATACATGCTGCTGACCAGCTGCCCAGTAGTGGTAGTAAATGATTATATGATAATGGAATATTGATGCATCACCTCTTTTGTTGCAATAGTAACCAGCCTGATGGCTTCAGCAGGATTTGGTGTTATGTTGTAAATATCTATCAGTCTATACTCAGATGTCATTAACCCCCGTGTAAAGGGGTGGCCCTGCCAAAACACATATTCATTCACCAAAAGGCCTGCTTACTGCATCTCTTACATCACAACCACACATTCAGAGGCCCATTTACTAGGCAACTGGTGAGAGTTTTCTATCAGAACCCCATCATATGCCTGACTTCACGAAGGAAAATATAAAAGGGGGGATTCCCAGCTCACTCCATATTACTCCACTCAAGGAAACAGGTTCTCAGGGCACGAGAACCTGTTCCCCCTCGGCTTGTAACCTCGCTAAAACAGCACAACACCTTACTGACTACAACATAAGCACAAAACCTAATCACCAGCTGCATAACTACTACATCTAATGACCACTTACACCCAAAAAACACAGTCCTCAATGTCAAAGACCATTCTACCATTAAAGGTGCATATATCCTTGTTGGAGCCTCCACAAATCAACTCCACCCAAAACACTACATAGCAGAAGACTAGCACACACCACTGAACATTAAAACAACACATAACACACATCACAAAAATACTGTCATCCATTCCCCTTTGCCCACCCCAGACCAGCCTCCACATTCATATCCATACCCAATGAAACTGGAGTTCCTGGTTGTCACTCAGTGACATCACACATCATGCACAACCTCTCGATATCCATCCTTTTGAATCCTCCCTTCCCCGTGAGGACAGAATCCACCTGTCCAAACTGTGATTTGGGCAATACCAAGCCCTTCTGAGCTGTCAGAAACACCTGGCTGACTTCGTCGATGATGCTTGTCGTAGATGTAATATAACACCTCATACAATCAATGAATTATGCAAGATTGCACCACACACAACAAATTACACTTCCCTGAGCTCTGTGTGAAGCCTGGGTCAGCTGTGGCCTCTCATAGGGACTTGGGGTGGTTCAGCCAGGTAGCTTAGAGAAAGTCAACAATAACAACAACTTAGGGGGACATTGAGAAAATGCAAGTAAAAGAAGTTGAACTACTCTGAATTATGTGTTTTTTGCAATTTCAAGTACTCCATGTCAACTGTTTTGACACCTCCTAATCCTTTTGCATTTCCAAGATTCCTTTGTATGGGGACATTGCAATGCAGTCAACTCTTTTTCCAAACAGCTTGACCCATCTTTAGTGATTTTATTTTTCCCCCCGTCATCTAGTCTGTACAGTACGTAGTAACTGAGGTAATATTTATTAACGCAATATTGGAATTTGGTAAGAAGTTATCTAAAATAATTTATTCTTTTTGTAAAACTTATATAAATTATCTGCAAAGGATCTTCCAAGTTTGTGTTAATGATGTTACAGAGGGCTTAACACACCTTTTCTTAAAAAATTTTACTTAAATGTGCAGCATATATTTTATTTCATCAGGACAAGACACGGCCACCATTAACTTTAATGGAATTTTTACCATTGGCACACTATACAAATGGTATTGTAGCAGCCTTCAACACTCTTCGACAGTGTTGTCCTGTTGGGACCTTACCACAGGTCATTAAATTACTTCATCTCTCCCTCAGCAAGGTGAGGATAGTACTTCATCATGGTGTTTGTTGCTGTTTTTATCACATAACTCTCAGTTTCCTTTCTCTACTTTTTGACCATTTTCACAGATAAGCTCTAAGAATAATACAGTGCTGTATAGATGTGTTATTTATAATGCATTTTTTGCCATTTTATAGGTGTTTTACATGATGCAGCTATTAATTCACATATATTCGGGTGTTGCAAGTATAACACAATGAAAGATACTGAGCTCCTTCCAAATTTATCTAGGTTATTGGAGCACTGGTAGAACTCCATCGACTGGAAAGTTCAGGTTTCACTGCACGAGAAGAAGCATCATTCCAGCGTTTATGTTCTGTTTTAGCTGAAGGGGTTCTTCCCCATATTA
>JAXCGZ010017154.1:37500-55000 GCA_037179515.1 Halocaridina rubra | reverse complement strand
AAGCCTTCATGGTGATAATGAGTAATGCAGTGTTACTAAGGCAGCAATGATTATTCACAACCTGATCATATGAGATGTATGGTGAGGATCATTAACGAAAGTCTCTTCTTTTATTACGTGAGGATACGTTCTCAAAAGGATCGTGTAATTCACATTTTGCATAATTTAAATAGTATATTTCCATAAGGATTAATGTTAACCGGTATGGTTACATTCCACAAGGGTGTATAAACACTACCAAAGAAATAAGCTAGTTGAGCACATTTTACAATTACGTAAGCAAGCTGAAATACGTGTGTAAGATTAAAATAAACAAATACAGTATTAAAGATATACAGATAATAAAAAAATAAACAAATTAACTCACTATATACGGTGGGCAACAAGCATACTGGGACGTGCGTGGTGGCAGTGAACAGGTGACTTAAGCAGTAGGAGTAGGAAGGGAAGTGGGAGAGCTAACCCCTGGTTGTGGTTGGGGTTTATACTTAGATACGCTGGGTTGAGGGTGATCAGAATCACTTACTTTGGATGAGAAGTAAGCACGAAGAGTTGCCTGCCGTGCAACCTTCCTCTTTTCTTGTAAAAGTTCATAGTAGCAGGCAACAACTTGCATGACCCTTTGGTACGTCAAGCCTGCATGCTCTACATTAGGGTCTTTTTTATCTAAATTATCCGAGGCATTCTCCAAGTGGTTAAAAAATTCAACGAAGTCTTTCACAGTGAGTATTTTCATGGGGTTCCCATGAAGTGTGGCTGCTGCCTCCTCTTCCGTCTCCTCCTCACGTTGTTGCTGAGCTTCAATCTCATCCAAATCCTCGTCAGTCAACTCCTCTGTGTGGGAAGCAGGCAAGGCATCCACAGTCTCCTCAACAAAGTCGGAGAATCCCACACATTGTGCTAGATGAACACACTTGAGCTTCGTCTTTGAAAGCCTTTCATCGAGATCAAAACCCTTGAATGAGCATGACAGTTTTGGGCAAAGATCCTTCCATGCCCCATTCATACATGACTGTGTTATTTCAGCCCTAGAATCCTCAAACCAAATGGCATACTTGATATTAAACTTTCCAGTAATCCTTAACCACATTTTTCTTAAATTCTACTTATGTAAGATCGGGGGTATCAGCAGCTTTTTCAAGGTCGGCCATGCTGACTTCCAGCTGAGGTCTATAAAGGAGTTCCTAAGGTAATGCGATTTAAGCATTTGCATCATCCCCTGGTCGTTTGGTTGCAGTAGTGAAGTTGTATTTCGCAGTAAAAACAACTTTTATATTTGGGTTCAAATCGGCAATTGATGGAGGATGGGCTGGTGCCTTATCCAAAACAACAAGAATTTTGAAGGATATATCCTCACTCTTGCAATAAACTTCTAACTCCTTTCGGAGATAAGTCAAGATATAATCTTTAAAAATACTTCTAGTCATCCATCCCTTCTTATTTGCATACCAGTGCACTGGAAGTAATTGTTTATAATAACCCGTCAGTGCACAAGGGTTTTCTGAGTGATAAATCATTACAAGCTTCAGCTTCAGGTCACCCTCAGCATTTGCACCAGGCATCATTGTAAAGCGATCCTTTGCTGCCTTGTATCCAGAAGCATGTTTTTCTTCAATGGAAATATATGTCCTGTCTGGCATTCTTTCCCAGTATAAAGCAGCTTCTTCCATATTAATGATCTGCTTAGCCGTATATCCCCCTTCCTCTATGATAGCCTTCAATTCGCTAAGAAATCCCTTTGCTGCATCCAAATCAACTGATGCGCTCTCGCCTTGTGTTTTGCCGTTGTGATATCCGAGCCTACGTTGAAAGTTTGCAAACCAGCCAGGGCCAGCTGCAAAGGGTTTCACTTCGCTATCTACCTGCGACTTCAAATGTTCATAAATCTTACTCTCTTTTTCTTTCACAACACTGTACGGCATGTTTTTGTTTGTTCTCTATGGTCAACCACGTACATAACATCTTTTCCAATGTTTCAATAATATCCGATCTCGCATATGATGACACTGCTGAACTTAAAAGAATACCAGCTTTTGCACTTTTTTTTTTTCAATTTCATGGGTGGTACGCAACGTGCTTTCACAGAGTTGCATCGACTTTTTTAGCCGGTGTACTCTCACCATGCTCATAACAGCAAACACAAACTTTACCACAACAACAGTTAGAACAAGCACTATATCCACACGGTATGCTGGGTGAAGCAAGACTGAAGCACATGGCTACATTGGCGGGAAATTGGAAGGCAGGTGCTTAGTCTCTAAACTGTACCACATCTCTCTCGCTCGCGTTATTCTTGTAATTTGAATTATATTATTATTATTGAAGACACGTGTTATTCCAATTTCGCGTAATCTAAACTCATGTAAAAAGAGAGTTGATTGTTTATGTGCATATATCAATATTAAAACTTTCCTTTTATAAAGTTGGTCATAGGGAATATGCACTGCCTAATTATGCTAAAGGGAAAAATATATATACAGTATCTCCCTATTTGAGTTATTCAAAGTTTAACAGTACAATTAGTTCCTCATTAATACAAGAATGCACAAACAATTGGATGACAAAAAGTACAAATAAAGTAATTCTCGGCTAGATTAGTTCTGAAAATGTATATAATTTATTATTAATGTGTTAATATTATACAAAATGGTTCAGCAGTCTTCATACATACACAAAAGCTAAGAACAATTAGAACATAAGGATTCATAGCAGTTACTGAAAGTGAGCATGATTCAATCTCTCAATGTAGCCATTATCATTTAACCATACTTTATAAATGAAGATATACTTAAAAATTGTAAGATTTTGTCATTTTACTGAAAATTATCTAGGGAATCAGGAAGTTATTACAAATTGGATGAAAGATTTAATGGAGACAATATGAGAATTATTGCTTCATAATTAACATGTACTCTAACAGCATTTACAAGCATCAGCACATTGAATTATATTGAAAAAAAAAAAAAAAGAAGTCATCTGCTGAATTTACTAGATTGGCCACAAACTGAAGAAATGAACAAAAGTTAAGAGGCTTCAACATGCCTTTCCCATCCTCATTTCATTGGTCAATTGTGTTTCAGTGAAAGTGAAAAATCATGGAGGAATATATTGGCTTTATGACACAGAAAGAATAAGGGCACGGAATTCCTTCTCCCCAATCACCAGTGATATGTGGAGCATTACATATGAAGGATAAAATTCATCCTACTTTCTAGTAATCAAATTCCTACTTCCATATACAGTAGTTATGCTAGCAATTAACTTACTTTAGATATAAAAGATTATTAAATTATCAGACGAGAGCAATTTCAACTTCGACATATAAATACATCGAACTTAAATTTTTTTTTCCTACAATGGCACATCACAAGTTCATAGCTTAGCTCACATAATTATAGATATCTGTAGCTTGGTTCTTAAAGCTGTTGACTCTTGCTCTAGAGGTTTCATATTTTGTTCAATACTGTAGGAAGTAAAAATTTTAGAATAAATATCTCTACTACCAGTGACATAAAATATTATTAATTATTCCGGCACAAGCTCAGCACTATATACAGCACCTATATTAGAAAAACTGTATGTATACCGACAACAATGTAGAAAAAATAATGTAATTCCAGTATGATCATGGTATCTGGAGCTTCAAAAAAGGACTCAAATACTGAATTTTTTTTTCTTAAACTATGCATGTGGGTATATACTGTAGTTGCCAATACATTATAAAAGGCTTCACGATAAAACACTGGTGTCAAGATTACTGTTAGTATTTTATATATGTAATCCTGCATTATATGTATCCTTCATGGTTTTAACAGTGAATAGGGAGCAGTATATTGATATGGATAGCTCTAGAATTAAAGGTCATAGTCTGGAGCTTCACAAGGAAGGCTCTTTGCAGGATGTAAGGAAGTACTTTTTTTTATTGCAAGACTAGCTGATAATTCTAAATTTGCTAATTAAGGAAAAAATAACTGTTAATTGCAGTCATAGTATTAAGGATAGATAGATTTGTCTTAATGAGCAATATCTGAAACTGACCAGGAGACGGTGAGGTATGAGCATAGGGCTTTTTACAATGAGCACAATTAGATAAATACCAATTCTATTCACTCCTGATTGCATATTCAAACGAGCAGGTGGTACTCCTATTGCTCTGAATTTATTACACTATTGCCTACTGGAGATCATTCTGGGGGGAACAAACAAGGCAAATAAACTTGCGTCACATCCACTCAGCTAGCTAGGAAAAACTGAATGGGAAGACCTGTTAGAGATAATCCGATACTGACCAACGTCTTGGCCTACATACATCACACCAACAGAACATTACATAATTAATAAAATGGCATTCATTTTGCTGTTCAAATATAAGTACAATGGACTCCTTATTGAATATGAAATAACATATTTAGCATCCTTTCCATGAAGCTTCACCAAAAGAAAAAAAAAATCATATTAAATACAAAGAAATTACCTATATTTAAAAAGCTGTAAGAAAAGATTCATCTTTAATTAAAATTCTAAAATTTTACTTTTCACTTTTATTAAAAAATTAAAACAGGTTCATCAACTAAAGAGACTGTGGTTTACTGCCAACCCCTCCAGCTTGATCGTAAACAGCACCAGCCACTTTGATAGCTAATTCATCAGCCTGCTCTTGAGATGAAGCTTCAGCATAGACACGCACTATATCCTCAGTTCCAGATGGTCTAACAAAAGATCGCCCTTGGGGATAAGCTTTGACCATTTCATTAATGGAATTTTGCAAACCCTCGGGTGTTACACAAACTCTCTCTGCATCAGTTGTTGTGATGACAGTTCTATCAGCAACAGTTACCTTTAATAAGAAAATTAAAACTGAATGAAAACTTCGTTAATGTATATGTATGAGTCCTCCATTCATATACACAGAGATATGTGTTAAGAAAAATTTATCCATATTTATGAATCCATAAAAAATACATGGTAAGCAGTAGTTTAAGAAAACACGTTAATCACAGACTGCTTTGCTGGTGTACTCTCAGGGAGTATGGGAAACAATATAGTGTAAAGTATTTGCTGAACATATTAACTAGATATAAAAGATAGGGTTAATATAATCATGGAGGGATTAGCAATGCAAAAGTGGAGCAGAATACACATGCAGCTGTTGCAAAGTAATGAGTAATTATGGGTCAACTCTTCCTTAACATGCTTTGAGATTAGAAGGGATATCGAAAAATTAGTAATCACCAGAAACAAATTCAACACTAACTAACCCAGTAAATAGTTAGGCTAGGTGATTTGCATTTTAAATATGAATAACCCTAGAGCACCCTGGGGTTACTCTTCTCTACAAGATCCAATAAAAGTAATCAATACTCTTTGTGTATAACAATTCTTTTTTTTCAAACTGTAAGAGATACCACTGAAACTAACCTTCATTTGTCTATTGGGAAGATCAGCATAGGCTTTATCCCAGTCAAATATAGACCAACCTCTTGCATGTAGCACTGTCTCGACCAACAACATATCAGAAATGGCATCACCTACAGTTTCGTTTATAACGTCCAGAACTTGAGAAAGTTTGTTAGCATTTTCATTATTACCTAGAGAAAAATATAAATTTCATCAATATGGGCTTCAAAATCTTATCATAAGAATAGAGTTATGCTAGAGAAAAAGACACATAACATTGGACAGTTTAACTGACAAACAGATACAAAAAAGGACAATATTTACGGATAGGTGGCTGATATGAAAATAAATGTAAGAATTGACATCCAGAAGTACAGCTCAACAGATAGTTACTCATATGGTCCCATGTAAATTGCACCCCGAAAATTCCTCCTAACAAAATTTTCTCCCCACCAGTTTTCCACCCCACGAAACCTAACCTAACCTAACAATGAAACAAACTTAAGGCAAACAATCATAATATTGAAATATATGGTTAATTGGTGGAAATTTTGTGTGGCGGAAATTTATGGGGAGAAAATTTCGTGGGGTGGAATTTTTGGGGTGGATTTTACGGGTCACCACTCATACAGTTAGGAATACCATACAATCACAGTTCACAATGAAAAAATTTGAGAAGTGCTTCAGGTTGAGGGTTCGTGCCCTGCCGTGGTCTGAGGTTAGTAAAGGGATGCACTCAGGGTAACGATTACATCTGCATAAACAAGTCCTTTGCAAGAAGGCGACCGTCCTAGCCCTTGGTTGAAAAGGGAGTCTGTGATGCAAAAAAAGCTTCTTTATGAAATACTGACACTAACAAATAAGTCAGCATGAAATTAATGTGCAAAACATGACCATAAAATATATAAAAGTAATTGTCTATATGAAAACTGCAGCAAATTTCCTGAAGCCATAATTACTATTGACACATTACAGCTCAAATCATGCAAACAATGATCAGTATTTACACATTTATTCCTTCCTTAATTATCTTACATAAAGGTCCAGGTATCCTGTATAAAGAGAAAAGAATTCATCACACACCATATATCCTGAATACACAAAGAGTTGTCAAAAACAAGTCCTGTTATTTTCACTAATAGTAATGCAACTTTTGACACAGAGAATATTAAATTATATTATAAGAGTAAGTTCATATATATGAGGACAAGTACACAAACTAATATCCAAATGATTATCATAAAAGCATTAAAAGTTTTGTGAATTAAGCAGTTACTACCATCTCTGAGAGAAAAAAAGTCATTCATCATCTCTAAATACACAGACTGAGGGGAAATGTAATTTTTTTTTAATAGAACATCAGCAGTTATGTTTAAAAGGATCCTCATGAGTCAAATGTTGAAGAAATACGTCTTAAATGGCAGTGGGTTTTTCTCAGTTACTCTCCATCTGAATCTGTTTGCCTCCCACAAAATTTGCAATCCCTTTGAAACTGCCAAAGGGATATTCATGATATTCCACATCTGATATCCTATGATAAAAGTCCTAAAACTTTTTGTAAGCTATGCTGAATGGAATGTCACTAAGCTTTTGCAAAATCGATGAAAGTCATTCATGTCCCTCTCAGAAAGCTTGGAAAGACCTATTCTGACGTTCATTTTATATGAATGGCAACAAGTGCTACTGTTTGGAGCTTAAAGCTCTAGATTAATTTCTCTCCATTTGAAATCAAAATTCAAAACCAAGAGAACAAAAGTTTTTCTCTCCGACTTCCATATACAACAGGATTTCTAAAATGTGCTTCAATTGCAATGAAGATCAGAGAGGAGACACTTCCTGAGTGTTTTCAAAATTCCAAGCTTCTGTCCACCAGTGTTGGATAGAGACTGATAAGCAAATACGTATCCTAGTACTTACAGACCTTCCCACTTCCTCTGGAAGAATGAAGGCTTCCTGAGTGAACAGTGTTGAGCAAAATATAATTAACTCAAGCACTTTATTTGCACTTTTTCCTGCTGTTTCAATGAAGGACAGCTTAAAAGGTCGATTTATTTGGTCTGAAAAGTTTATGCATGTCTAAACAGGATGATGATTATTAATATCACTCCTCTAGTCATTTGCTTGGAGAAACTTAGATGCATACGTAAAACGTCAATCTAAAACAACTCTCATCACTAGGAACTGTGTCCCAATAGGATGAACTTAATGATCTTATTCTAAAAAAAACAGATTAAATATGACTCGCATATGAATCTGGCACAATGTAGAAAACCTGTATTCATGAAAACAAACAGCACAGAGGTACTTCAACTTGATGTTTGACAATTCTTGTTTTTGAAGCTCCCGCCTTGCCTAAAGGAAATTAGTTCTGCTTAGGAAAACTACAAACTTCGTTATTATGTAAACTCACTTGTAAAATATATACAAAAGCTGTGCTGTTGCATTACGCTGAGATTCATTGTTAAGAATGGACAATATCTTCGTTGGTATCTGTGATGCTCTCACTCTACCACAAAGCTTCAAAATTAAAGAACACAAATCTTGCTGTATCCATCTCCAGCATACTTCAGTGATGTGCTTGCCTCATTCCAGAACAGGGTACTATAGCAGCAAATAGCTACAATCATTACTTATCAAAACAGAAATACCACCAAACTTTTTAAGTCAAATTTAGATGCATAGAGATCTGTCAGTTTACCACCTCAATCCTACAGATCTTTTCACAGGTGCCAAATACTTATAGTGTAATCTACACTGCAGGTATAAAATCTCCCTCTTTAACTTACGTTGTGCTGCATCACGTATAGCTGCTCTTGCCTCCTTAGAAAAGATGACTGTGCCATGTCCGTTAGCTTCAAAGTACACTCCTATGTCAAACTGAAGGGCCATGTGATGTAAGTGCTTAACACCTGTCATGGCACATGCAACAGGCACCCCTAACTTCCTCGTGATATATTCTGTAGAGGCTCCATTGGCATATGCAGTCTGAACCAATCCAAGTTTCAATTTCAAGCCTATAAATATAAATAATGCATGAATTCAGCCTCCATATAAAATTATACAACTGCATATTACTTGCACTTCAGTACCAAGTATGCAGCTAATTTACTTTTTACATATTCTGTGCTTATCTTCACTTTTAAGCAGAGGCTCATCATTGTTCAAAACATATTACTATAGGCCATTTAACAAACCTGAGTTCTTTAGCAATTCCTGAATATATCCAGCGATCAAAGTAGCAATTTTATCACCATCAAGCATGTGATATTTATCATTACTGTCAATATAACTGTATATAACACGATCTGCGTCACCATCAACAGAAACACATCGGACATTTTGTATTCTTGGAACACCTTCAGGCCACTTTTGTTGCACCTGCACAAAAAAATTTACATTTATACAATTTTGCCTCAGTAAACTAGAACCATCTCTCCATTTGATAAATCTAGGGACTATATAATAATAGATACCAGATAATTGCAAAATTATAACAAACTTATTGGTAGAGTACTATCAGCAGCTTAATATATAAAAAACGTACCATTGTACTCTAACTGTTTAAGTTATCACAACATACTCAATCAGAATACAGAATGATATCCAACCTTCACATAATCTGCACCACAAAGATGATTCAAAACACCATCATCATTGTAAATGGATACTGATAGTGAATTTCCTAAATGCTTGAGAAAATTTGCAATCATAAGAGCTCCAACACCATTAGCTCCATCATAATATACTATAGGTTCATAGTTGCCATTAGATGCCCCAGATGAACGTAATTTTACAAAAGCCTCACATATTTTCTGGTAATAACCTTCTTCTGATGGAACGCCATATCTGGTAATGAAAAAGAGCAATTACAGTGCAAGTATGGAAATAAGATAATTCAAACTTTAGTATTAATACCTCCTGGAGGAGTGATGCTTTACTGGGTAGTGTTTTATGTTTTTGTAAATGTTATGGGCTTGTCAGTATGTGCAAGACTTTTTACTTTTAAACATAATTAGAATGGAATCTACTCAGTAGGTTAGAAATACGAGCAATCACTAATAATATTTCATTATACATGTATGAAATCTGTAAATACTGTATACAGTAGGTCCTCGTATAACGTCGTTCGGGATTGCATCATTTTGCCGTTACATCAGAGGCCAATATATATTTAATAAATTATTAATAAATTAATATTTCAACCTACCTGGCTGGTGTGGTAAAGTCAAACTGCGCGTGCTGAACAGTTTGTGAGAATGGCGAACGAATACACAGCTAGCAGCACTGCTGTATTCATATATATCAAGTTAAAGGCTTCATTTATTTATTTGTTTTATATATTTGGTTATATTGAAGGATTATACTGAATAAAAAAAAAGAAACACATAGATGCAAATACGATTTTATTGGAAATACACATGAATACACAGCTAGAAACACAGCGGTATTTGAATGTATCAAGTTAATGGCTTTATATATTTAGTTGTTTATATATTTGGTTATACTGAATTTAAGAAGAAAATAAACACATAGCCATAAATACAAATTTATTCAAAATAGTTTCTTGAGTGTAGTGTAAGAATACGGTGTCACGGAGCATTAGAAGAGGAAGAAGAACCACTGCTCAGTTTATTCCCACACGCCATATTATGCCTAGTGTTTTTGTCTGCTCTCTTGTTGTGATCGCTCGTTACTGACATTACTATGCCTCCCAAGCGTATAAGTGATAGTTCTGATGAAAGTGCCACTAAGAAAAGAAAAGTCATCAACATGGAAATTAAAATTGAAGTGGTAAACCGGGTTGACAAAGGAGTATCTTCAAAAAATCACTGGGTGCAATCTCGAATTAGCCCGTATGACCATGGCCACGATCATCAAAGATAAAGATTGCATACGTGACAATGTGAAAGGTTCGACCCCTATGACATCCACTGTGATCACAAGGCAGCGTAATTGCCTTATCATGGAGATGGAGAGATTGCTGGTGCTATGGCTTGAAGACCAAAATTGACGGCGTATCCCAATAAGTCTTATGCTTATACAAGAGGATAAATTTTATTTGAACACTTGAAAAGAGAAAAGGGGGAAGGCAGTGCAGGTGAGGAGTTTGTTGCTAGTAGAGGGTGATTTAATCGTTTTAAGGCTTTTGCTAATTTGCAAAATATAAGAGTGCAAGGGGAAGCTGCTAGTGGTGATGAGGAAGCAGCAAAAATGTTTCCTGCTTCTTTGACTGAGATAATAAGGGAGGGGAGTTATTGTGTCAAACAGGTATTCAACATGGATGAGACTGGCTTATTCTGGAAGCATATGGCTAGTTGTATGTACATTGCCAAGGAGAAGACAGCACCAGGCCAAAAAGTCGAGACTGACTTTGCTTTTGGGGGCTAATGCTGCGGGAGAATGTAAGCTGAAGCCCTTGTTGGTATATTTAGCAGAAAACCCAAGGAAACTCAAGGACGTTTGGAAGGGTCAACTGCCAATCATCTGGAGGTCAAATAAGAATGCTTGGATAACTCTTCAAACATTTGAGGACTGGTTCAGCAAACATTTTATCCCAGAAATGGAGAGGTATTGTAAATCTACTGGTCTGCCCTCTAAGGCGTTCCTGATCCTGGACATTGCCTCTGGTCACCCTGCCCATTTGGATGACTTTCATCCTAAGGTAAAGGTGGTTTACCTTCCACATAAAACCACTTCCCTGCTACAGCCAATGGATAAGGGGGTTTTGCCTCTTTCACGGCCTACTACCTCCGAAAAACAATCGCTATGGCTCTCAGGGCAACTCAGAAGGACAAGAACCTGACTCTCAAGTACTTCTGGAAGTTGTACAATATTCTTCATGCTGTGAAGAATATTGGTGATGATTGGGAGGAAGTGATGTAAACCAACTTGAATGGGGAATGGAAAAAAGCATGCCCCCTATAAGTTTTATGCTTATACAAGAAAAGGATAAAATTTTATTTGAAGACTTGAAAAGAGAAAAGAGGGAAGGCAGTGCAAGTGAGGAGTTGTTGCTAGTAGAGGGTGGTTTAATCGTTTTAAGGCTTGTGCTAATTTGCATTATATGAGTGCAAGGGGAAGCTGCTAGTGGTGATGAGGAAGCAGCAAAAATGTTTCCTACTGCTTTGAATGAGATAATAAGGGAGGGGAGTTATTGTGTCAAACAGGTATTCAACATGGATGAGACTGGCTCATTCTGGAAGCGTATGGCTAGTCGTACGTACATCGCCAAGGAGGAGAAGACAGCACCAGGCCAAAAAGTCAGCAAACAGAGACTGACTTTGCTTTTGGGGGCTAATGCTGCGGGAGAATGTAAGCTGAAGCCCTTGTTGGTATATTTGGCAGAAAACCCAAGGACACTCAAGGACGTTTGGAAGGGTCAACTGCCAGTCATCTGGAGGTCAAATAAGAATGCTTGGATAACCCTTCAAACATTTGAGGACTGGTTCAGCAAACATTTTATCCCAGAAATGGAGAGGTATTGTACATCTACTGGTCTGCCCTCTAAGGCGTTCCTGATCCTGGACATTGCCTCTGGTCACCCTGCCCATTTGGATGACTTTCATCCTAATGTAAAGGTGGTTTACTTTCCACATAAAACCACTTCCCTGCTACAGCCAATGGATAAGGGGGTTTTGCCTCTTTCACGGCCTACTACCTCCGAAAAACAATCGCTATGGCTCTCAGGGCAACTCAGAAGGACAAGAACCTGACTCTCAAGTACTTCTAGAAGTTGTACAATATTCTTCATGCTGTGAAGAATATTGGTGATGATTGGGAGGAAGTGATGTAAACCAACTTGAATGGGGAATGGAAAAAAGCATTCCCCCTATAAGTCTTATGCTTATACAAGAAACGGATAAAATTTTATTTGAAGACTTGAAAAGAGAAAAGAGGGAAGGCAGTGCAAGTGAGGAGTTTGTTGCTAGTAGAAGGTGGTTTAATCGTTTTAAGGCTTGTGCTAATTTGCATTATATAAGAGAGCAAGGGGAAGCTGCTAGTGGTGATGAGGAAGCAGCAATAATGTTTCCTACTGCTTTGAATGAGATAATAAGGGAGGGGAGTTATTGTGTCAAACAGGTATTCAACATGGATGAGACTGGCTTATTCTGGAAGCGTATGGCTAGTCGTACGTACATCGCCAAGGAGGAGAAGACAGCACCAGGCCAAAAAGTCAGCAAGCAGAGACTGACTTTGCTTTTGGGGGCTAATGCTGCGGGAGAATGTAAGCTGAAGCCCTTGTTGGTATATTTGGCAGAAAACCCAAGGACACTCAAGGGCGTTTGGAAGGGTCAACTGCCAGTCATCTGGAGGTCAAATAAGAATGCTTGGATAACCCTTCAAACATTTGAGGACTGGTTCAGCAAACATTTTATCCCAGAAATGGAGAGGTATTGTACATCTAATGGTCTGCCCTCTAAGGCGTTCCTGATCCTGGACATTGCCTCTGGTCACCCTGCCCATTTGGATGACTTTCATCCTAATGTAAAGGTGGTTTACTTTCCACATAAAACCACTTCCCTGCTACAGCCAATGGATAAGGGGGTTTTGCCTCTTTCACGTCCTACAACCTCCGAAAAACAATCGCTATGGCTCTCAGGGCAACTCAAAAGGACAAGAACCTGACTCTCAAGTACTTCTGGAAGTTGTACAATATTCTTCATGCTGTGAAGAATATTGGTGATGATTGGGAGGAAGTGATGTAAACCAACTTGAATGGGGAATGGAAAAAAGCATGCCCCCTATAAGTCTTATGCTTATACAAGAAAAGGATAAAATTTTATTTGAAGACTTGAAAAGAGAAAAGAGGGAAGGCAGTGCAAGTGAGGAGTTTGTTGCTAGTAGAAGGTGGTTTAATCGTTTTAAGGCTTGTGCTAATTTGCATTATATAAGAGTGCAAGGGGAAGCTGCTAGTGGTGATGAGGAAGCAGCAAAAATGTTTCCTACTGCTTTGAATGAGATAATAAGGGAGGGGAGTTATTGTGTCAAACAGGTATTCAACATGGATGAGACTGGCTTATTCTGGAAGCGTATGGGTAGTCGTATGTACATCGCCAAGGAGAAGACAGCACCAGGCCAAAAAGTCAGCAAGCAGAGACTGACTTTGCTTTTGGGGGCTAATGCTGCGGGAGACTGTAAGCTGAAGCCCTTGTTGGTATATTTGGCAGAAAACCCAAGGACACTCAAGGGCGTTTGGAAGGGTCAACTGCCAGTCATCTGGAGGTCAAATAAGAATGCTTGGATAACCCTTCAAACATTTGAGGACTGGTTCAGCAAACATTTTATCCCAGAAATGGAGAGGTATTGTACATTAAGGGTCTGCCCTTTAAGGCGTTCCTAATCCTGGACAAAGCCCCTGGTCAACCTCCCCAATTGGATGACTTTCATCCTAATGTAAAGGTGGTTTACCTTCCACATATAACCACTTCCCTGCTACAGCCAATGGATAAACGGGTTTTTGACTCTTTCACGGACAACTACCTCCGAAGAACAATCGCTATGGCTCTCAGGGCAACTCAGAAGGACAAGAACCTGACTCTCAAGTACTTCTGGAAGTTGTACAATATTCTTCATGCTGTGAAGAATATTGGTGATGATTGGGAGAGAGTGATGCAAACCAACTTGAATGGGGTATGGAAAAAAGAATGCCCCTATTTTGTGAATGACTTCCGAGGTTTTGAGGAGACAGTTGAGGCTGTAACCGAGAACGTTGTTGTCATTATTAAGGAGCTCGAGGTGGAGGATGATGATGTAAAAGAGCTCCTGGAATCTCATGGAGAGGACTTATCTACTGAGGAGCTCATTCAACTGGAAAAGAACTGATTGAAGAGGAAGAAGAACTACTAAGCCCAGAGCCACAGAGATTCACAACCGAGGAATTGGAAAAATCGTTTGCCTTGGCAGTTGAATTGTTGGCAAAGCTTGAGGCTCAGGACCCCAACGTTGCCAGGTTAAGGTCGAGAGAGGGATCAATAATACCCTATGTTGTTACAAGGATATATATGAGAAGGAGAGGGCATCCTTCCAGACTTGCCTTGACCAATTCTTCGTGAAAGTAGAGCTCCCAGCAACAGATCCTGTACAACTCTACCTCAGATGCCTATACCTCAATAGGGGGTTATCGTGCCAAACAGCATTCAACATGGATGAAACCAGCTTATTCTGGAAGTGTATGGCTAATTGTATGTACATCGCCAAGGAGGAGAAGACAGCACCAGGCCAAAATGTCAGCAAGCAGAGACTGACTCTGCTTTTGGGGGCTAATGCTGCTGGAGACTGTAAGCTGAAGCCCTTGTTTGTTTATTTGGCAGAAAACCCAAGGGCACTCAAGGGCGTTTGGAAGGATCAACTGCCAGTCATCTGGAAGTCAAATAACAATGATTGGATAACCCTTCAAATATTTGAGGACTGGTTCAGCAAATATTTTATCCCAGAAATGGAGAGGTATTGTACATAAAGGGGTTTGCCCTTTAAGGTGTTCCTAATCCTGGACAATGGCCCTGGTCACCCTGTCCATTTGGATGACATTCATCCTAATGTAAAGGTGGGTTACCTTCCACCTAAGCCACTTCCCTGCTACAGCCAATGGATCAGGGTTTATTTGCCTCTTTCAAGGCCTACTACCTCTGAAGAACAATCTCTATGGCTCTCAGGGCAACTCAGAAGGACAAGAACCTGACTCTCAAGTACTTCTGGAAGTTGTACAATATTCTTCAAGCTGTGAAGAATATTGGTGATGATTGGGATGAAGTGATGCAAACCAACTTGAATGGGGTAAGGAAATAAGCATGCCCCTAGTTTGTGAATGACTGCCGAGGTTTTGAGGAGACAATTTAGGCTGTAACCAAGAACGTTGTTGTCATTATTAAGGAGCTCGAGGTGGAGGATGATGATGTAAAAGAGCTCCTGGAATCTCATGGAGAGGACTTATCGACTGAAGACCTCATACAACTGGAAAACGAAATGATTGAAGAGGAGGAAGAACTACCAAGCCCAGAGCCACAGAGATTCACAACCAAGGAATTGGAAAAATCGTTTGTCTTGGCAGATGAATTGTTGGCAAAGTTTAAGGCTTAGGACCCCAACATTGCCAGGTACAATAAGGTCGAGAGAAGAAGCAATGATGCCCTATGGTGTTACAAGGAAATATATGAGGAGAAGAAGAGGGCATCCTTCCAGACTTGCCTTGACCAATTCTTCGTGAAGGTAGAGCTCCCAGCAACAGATCCTGTACAACTCTACCTCAGAGGCCTATACCTCAATAGGGGGTTATCGTGCCAAACAGCATTCAACATGGATGAAACTAGCTTATTCTGGAAGCGTATGGCTAATTGTATGTACATCGCCAAGGAGGAGAAGACAGCACCAGGCCAAAATGTCAGCAAGCAGAGACTGACTTTGCTTTTGGGGGCTAATGCTGCTGGAGGCTGTAAGCTGAAGCCCTTGTTTGTTTATTTGGCAGAAAACCCAAGGGCACTCAAGGGCGTTTGGAAGGATCAACTGCCAGTCATCTGGAAGTCAAATAACAATGATTGGATAACCCTTCAAATATTTGAGGACTGGTTCAGCAAATATTTTATCCCAGAAATGGAGAGGTATTGTACATAAAGGGGTTTGCCCTTTAAGGTGTTCCTAATCCTGGACAATGGCCCTGGTCACCCTGTCCATTTGGATGACATTCATCCTAATGTAAAGGTGGGTTACCTTCCACCTAAACCACTTCCCTGCTACAGCCAATGGATCAGGGTTGTTTTGCCTCTTTCAAGGCCTACTACCTCTGAAGAACAATCGCTATGGCTCTCAGGGCAACTCAGAAGGACAAGAACCTGACTCTCAAGTACTTCTGGAAGTTGTACAATATTCTTCATGCTGTGAAGAATATTGGTGATGATTGGGATGAAGTGATGCAAACCAACTTGAATGGGGTAAGGAAATAAGCATGCCCCTAGTTTGTGACTGACTGCCGAGGTTTTGAGAAGACAATTGAGGCTGTAACCAAGAACGTTGTTGTCATTATTAAGGAGCTCGAGGTGGAGTATGATGATGTAAAAGAGCTCCTGGAATCTCATGGAGAGGACTTATCGACTGAAGACCTCATACAACTGGAAAACGAAATGATTGAAGAGGAGGAAGAACTACTAAGCCCAGAGCCACAGAGATTCACAACCAAGGAATTGGAAAAATCGTTTGTCTTGGCAGATGACTTGTTGGCAAAGTTTGAGGCTTAGGACCCCAACATTGCCAGGTACAATAAGGTCGAGAGAAGAATCAATGATGCCCTATGGTGTTACAAGGAAATATATGAGGAGAAGAAGAGGGCATCCTTCCAGACTTGCCTTGACCAATTCTTCGTGAAGGTAAAGCCCCAAGCAAGAGATCCTGTACAACTCTACCTCAATTGACTCACCTGCCCCAGTACCTCCATTAAGTTCTTTTGACTCTCCAGTCTCCTCAGCACCTGCCTCTCGAGCTTCCACCTCCCAATAAGCCAGTCTCTCCCTCCCTTGCAATGCCCCTTCCAGTGTGCAAGCCAACCACATCAGTAAAGGTACTGCAGTGTAATTTTGCTATTGATACATTTTAAAGGACAGCTATACTATTAAGTTTAGTTTTAGTATTTTTTTTATCATAGATTAAGAATACATATTTTTTTCCAATGTTTTAAATTATTTCTTTTGAACATAAGTTGGGGGATCTAGGTTCGAATTAAGGTGTGTTCCAACTTATGTTGAAATTCAACTAGAGTCAGCTGTCAGGAATGAAACCCTAACGTTAAAGGAGGACCTCCTATGCTACACTGAGTAAACAGGCTATATGGCATATCCCACTGAAGAATACACCTTCAATTTATCATATCCTTTTGAATATAATAATACAGTTCACAAAAAGTGGTCAGTATAGTAAAAAGGATTAAATCTACAAGCTAAATTACATTTATGGTGTACATAAGCATGACTGCAAATATCATTTATGATTACTGATAGTTAGACGAGTAATATATTGGTTCTCATGTTTCATCTTTTACTTGTGGTCACCCTACTAATTTCAGAAGCGAAAATAAGAAAAAAATTATGAAGCTTCTCTCTTTTCTAAAGGTGGTATT
>JAXCGZ010017154.1:27500-32500 GCA_037179515.1 Halocaridina rubra | reverse complement strand
AATGGAAAATCGAGTGAATAAACAAGTTTTTTCCATAGGAAACAATGATAAAGGGCATAGATACGTTCCAAACCTTACATACACACACCATGCCAAACATATAAGATAAGTAAAAAACATATTTTATTACTACATAGCAAAGCAGAAAGCCCTGTATCTATTTTTAAGAGTATACAAAAGATATTCATATTCATTTTACAGCTAGAAATTAACATACTTTACTAAACTTTATTATGCAGTGGGCAACAGTTATACAGTACACTGGGACATGCATGGTGGCAGTGAGCAAGAGGAGGAGGATGCAGGAAAACGAACCTCTATCTGCAAATGTATACAAAGATAAAATAAGAATAAATAACCAAAGCAAGACTAAAAAACGAAAAAGAAAAATTAATTATGCAATGCCTAAATCTACCATATGACATTAAAAAAACTTAACCTACATTCTCTAGAGAGGCACAGAGTTAGGGGGGATATGATTGAGGTGTATAAATGGTTTAAAGGGATTAACAAGGGTGATATTAATAAAGTTTTAAATATTCATGATCAAACCAGAACTCGTAATGGGTAATGGATTTAATCTTGATAAATTTAGGTTCAAAAGAGAAATTGGTGAAAATTGGCTTGGTAATACCGTAGAGTATTCCTAGTAGGATAATAAATGCCAATACCTTAGACACCTTCAAATGTAGATTAGATAGACATATGACAGAGGTAGGGTGGGTGTATATATAATGTATAATGATAATGATCTTTTCTTATCGTAATCCTCTTTGTAATGGTGGAAGAAGCATCCGCGGGCGCTTATTTACTATATTATTAGTATTATTTTTTTTTTTAATATAGTAAATAAGCACCCACGGAGGCTTCTTCCACCAGTACAAAGAGGATTATGATAAGAAAAGATCATCATCATTATACATTATATATACACCCACCCTATTGGGTAGAATAGAACGTTGGAGAGAGAGAGAGAGAGAGAGAGAGAGAGAGAGAGAGAGAGAGAGAGAGAGAGAGAGAGAGAGAGAGAGAGAGAGAGAGAGAGAGAGAGAGAGAGAGAGAGAGAGAGAGGAGAGAGGAGAGAGGAGAGAGAGAGAGAGAGAGAGAGAGAGAGAGAGAGAGAGAGAGAGAGAGAGAGAGAGAGAGAGAGAGAGAGAGTCTTTAATTAACTCTTGTTCATTCAACCAAAACTACATTATTTATTGCAAAAATAATGGTTTAATTACGAATTCGTAATAATAATGATATTAATAATGATAATAATAATAATAATAATAATAATAATAATAATAATAATAATAATCTCCACAATCATCATCAAAGGAAAATTATTGTTAAAAATAATAATAATAATAATAATAATAATAATAATAATAATAATAATAATAATAATAATAATAATAATAAGATCTAAGGAGAATTTTTGGAATAGACATCATGAGAGTAATGCAGAGGTATATTAAAACCCAGCAGAGAGCTGGATATTCATTACACATCTTTTATAATCCCTTCACATCTGACAGGTCATTACACTCTCCATCTGTTTTTCTTTACAGCCTGATAAAGGCTGTTTTATTTTATCATTTTTTGATCCATCCTGGTGTCACAATAATAATAATTTTTTTTTTTTTTCCCCACGAAATCCGAGCTTTTTACTATCATTTTTGAGGGGCATTATTACAATCTTTTTACTGTCATTTTTGAGGGGCATTACTGCAATTTTGCAGATAAAAAAAATCGCGTATAAAAGGAACAAGGTGTATATATATATATATATATATATATATATATATATATATATATATATATATATATATATATATATATATATATATATATATATATATACACACAGTGATCCCCCCATTATCGCGAGGGTTCGGTTCCGGGACCCGGCGCGAAACAGGAAAATCGTGGAGTAGGATCAGCCTATATGTACATAAATATTTTAATTTATTTTTACGTTTACACCATATAAACTGTATAAACCTTCCCTGTACTGTTAACAAACCACCCTTTACTTCATAAATAACAGCATGCAAGCGTAAATTTATATGACATACTCATGTACATTGGTATTTTACAATTATTTTTATGTTTACTGTATAAACCCTCCCGGCACTGTTAAAAAACCACCCGTTACTTTATAAATAACAGCATGCAATGTAAATTTATATGTACGTGATAGGTAAACTTACCTTATCTGTTATGGTTAACATTTTCCTTTGCTGCTTAGGCTCACTACAAGAAGCCTTAGAAGATGAAGGATGCTTGAGAGGCATTGCAAAGGTTAAAATATGCGAGTAAAAAAATCACAAGCAAAACGTATTAATAAGCACAACGTGAACGGCGCACACGAGTGAGGCGAGACAATGGAAGATGGTGGAAGCCTTTGTCCGAAACGCTGATAGCGGTACCGTATTTAACATGTTGCAATACTGTTAGTATTTATGTTTTTTATTATTTTTTACCGTTTTATTATTCTTAGGCTAAGAAATACGTTTTTTTATCAATAAAATCATGAAACTACTGGAAATATAAATATATATGCTAGCTCACGTAGCTGCCACCCCAATACATTGCACGCTATCGGACACAAGCAAAACGTTTAATAAGCACAACGTGAACGGCGCACACGTGAGTTAGACTGAACGAGCCTTTGTCCGAAACGCTGATAGCGGTATCGTATTTTACATGTTGCAATGCTGTTAGTATTTATGTTTTTTTTACTATTTTTTACTGTTTTATTATTCTTAGGCTAAGATATACGTTTTTTTATCAATAAAATCATGAAACTACTGGAAATATAAATATATATGCTAGCTCACGTAGCTGCGACCCCAATACATTGTACGCTATCGGACACTATTTCGCATGATGCAATACGTACGTATATCTAAATTTATGTGTTTTACTACTTTTTACTGTTTTATTATTCGTAGGCTGGGAATAAATTTTTTTTATCAGTTAGATAATGAAATATGTTTTTTTCAATAAAAAAAATGAAAATACTGAGAATTTTTATTTTTTTAATATTTTAATATTTTTGCATATACCCCAAAAAATAAAATAATAATTTGCCAAAAAAAAAACCCGTGGTACAGTGAAAACGCGAACCAAGAAACGCAATCCAGCGGGGGATCACTGTGTGTATATATATATATATATATATATATATATATATATATATATATATATATATATATATATATATATATATATATATATATATATATATATATATATATATATATATATATATATATATATATACCTCGGCTTAAGTCGTTTTGAGTTAAGTCGTTCTCGATTATACGTCGGTTTTCAAAAAAATATATGGAAAAATAAAAAAAAATAAAAATAAAGTTTACGTCATTATAATCAGCTTTACGTCTGTCCGCTACAAATATTGGAATCATAATATCACTAGAAAACCATTAAAGCACATGAAATCATATTACTGTACAATAAATAAAAACAAAAGCACATAAAATCATGTTATTGTACAATAAATAAGAATAAAAGCATATAAAATTTTATTAAAATACGTACAGTAGTTCCAATATCTACTGTTAGGCGTCGTCACTCGTCATAACAATAATAGTAATAATAATAATAATAATAATAATAATAATAATAATAATAATACGAATAAGAATAAGAATGCAGCAGGCATTTGCATTTATCGAAAAGGACTTTCTTTGTTCGAGAATATGGATCCCAATGCTATAAATAAAAACAAAAGCACATAAAATCATGTTATTATACAATAAGAATAAAAGCACATAAAATCTTATTAAAATATGTACAGTAGTGCCAATATCTACCATTAGGCGTCGTCAGTCATCATTCCCACGATATCGCTATTGTTTTGAATTGATTAGTTTATGCATGGTATTGTCTGTTTATCGGCTACTCTCATTCTCATTCATTTGTGACCTTATATTTTGCTCCCATGGCACCTAATTGAAAAAAAGCATTAAGAACAAACAGCAAAGTTATTTTTTATATAATATTGTCAGGAAAATAGCGTGTGAGGGTGCATCAGCTGATACGGAAGTAGCAAAACGTTTGCCGATAGAGGTTCGTTCTCCCGCATCCTACTCCTCTTTTACCGCTTAATGCAATCGGATATTATGAAGAAAATTGAATAAAAGCATTAAGAACAAACAGCAAACATATTTTTAATATAATATCGTCAGGGAAATAGCGTGTGAGAGTGCATCAGCTGATACTACTCTCTGATACGGAAGTAGCAAAACGTTTGCCTATAGAAGTTCGTTCTCCAGAATCCTACTCCTCATCTACCGCTTAATGCGATCGGATACTATGAAGAAAATTGAAAAAAGCATTAAGAACAAAGAGCAAACATATTTTTAATATAATATTGTCAGGGAAATAGCGTGTGAGGGTGCATTAGCTGATACAGAAGAGTGACAAAACGTATGCAGCCTCGTCCTCACTGCCACCATCAGTGTTGCCATAATACAAAAATGAGAGAAATGATAAATATAAAAAACATACATGTAAGCTGGTAAGTTATTTCAAGTATCTTAAAGATGAAGTACATTTTTATTTAAATTACAGTACTACCATCTTATAATTAATATATATCTTAAAATGTACCATACATTTGAAAATAAAAACATCCGCTATATCTAGCAACACTGGTCACCATGCTAAGCCTGTTGCCAACGGCATAATAAAGTTCATTAATTTGCTTACTGTACATAAATTTAAAAATAAGGATACTACCTGCCCAACGTGTGAACAATGTGAAGAGAGCCTAGAACATTTCCTACTATTTTGTGAAGCATATGCACAAATAAGAACAAAATATAGTTTTTTAGCACAACCATATATAGAAAAGAAAATTGAAATAATTGCTAATATATTGTTATTTAGATATTGTAGTGAAAAAGACGTCAAAGAAAGAAAAAAATTATAAGAATTTGTAGAAAAAGATATCAAATAATAAAAACCGAACAAACAATTTAGCA
>JAXCGZ010017154.1:15000-20000 GCA_037179515.1 Halocaridina rubra | reverse complement strand
GGAGAGCAGCTAGCAACCCCATTCGGTACATGATGAAATCCAGCTCTTCAGCTCTGAAAAGTGATTAAAGATAATAAAGTTAAGGAGATGCCCTATAAAACAAAAAGAGTACAAAATTCTTAGAAAAAAAAAATATGTATACAAAACCTTTATCACTACAATGAATTGGATGTTCTACCTACAGGCTTTACTTTTGGTGCAATACTCTAGCATCTATTATAATGAATGAAACCAAAAGGATTCCTATGATACTTAAAGGCACTCTTTGATATAAGTCTCAGAAATATTTATAAATAAAGAATTGTTTAAGGAGTCCATCACACAAACAAAACTAATAGAAATTTGATGCAGTGACTAACATTAATTTCAAAGCAGGTTTTCAAGTTCAAATCGCCTCTAATTAAGAGTTTTTCTTATTTTTTCCAAATAATCAACTGAGTTGCAAATCCTATGAAAATCACCATTTTTTATTGCATATAAAATGAAAGCTATTTTCTGCATACAACAATCTAAATGCAAACGAAATACTGATACAGAGAATATCAAAGAAAGCATGAAAATAGACTACTGTATCTCCTAAGCTAATATATCGGTTATATTATATTATATTATATTATATTATATTATATTATATTATACTATATAGCAAGCTGTTCTCTAATGGCTTAATGAATAAAGCAACACCATAGCATAGAGGAAGAAGCAGTCAACAATGCAAAATTATTTCATTATTATTGTTACTTATAGTATTACTGTATTTACTATAATTACAATAATTAAAAAACTGAAGTAGATCAAACATCTTATATACAGATAAGACTGATAACGTATCAAATTTAGGTGTGACACCTGATAAGGGGTTAGAGGCATGACATCTATTAAATAGAATACAATAAATGAAATCATGAAAAAAATTCCAACGAGAGGAAAACATGAAAGCGATGCCAAACAACTATGGCTGTACCCACATATTTAAACTTTTTTTTATGAGTGTGACACTGGGTTGGGCAAAGTAAATTGCTCTCATCGGGCCCAGGCAGCAAGAAAATATAAAGCAAAGAGAAACAGAGATGGTATTTATTCACAGTTCAACATTATACACTACTACGTAACACAGTGGGGTAAGTATTTTGCAGTTTTACTTACTAAATGTGAGCTTTACTATATATCGCCAGAATTTGTGGTAATAAATAATTAACAATGTGTGTTCTCTAAATGTTACAATCTAACTACGCAATTTTCGCAAAAATTCACATTCAACAGTATATTTTACCTAATAAAAACTTCTTCACAGTTTATATCTAGTCTTAATAAAGATGCTGGAAATGGCTAGTATTGCTCTCTGTATCAAACTCGGGAAAAGAAAGAAAAAAAATTATATATATATATATATATATATATATATATATATATATATATATATATATATATATATATATATATATATATATATATATATATATATATATATATATATATATATATATATATATATATATATATATATATATATATATATATATATATATATATATATATATATTATGAGTAACTTAATGTACAAGCAGTTGTTTCCAATTACCGATGTTGTGATTTGAAAAAGTAAATAATTACTAGTATGTTATATATGCTATGTTAAGGCATAGTTCACCTATTTAGCTACCTGGTGTTCAAAAAACGAAAAAAAAAAGAAACTGAATAAATAAAATTAAGGTTAAATACTTTTAACTGTTCATAACGTTTCAGTTTTCACTCTTTTCGAAGCTTAAACCATGGTTACTAAACGTAAATAATTTATCCTATGGAAAACATGTATATGCTGGACAATATATATGATTAGGCAGCCTCAAATATACAGTCAACTAGGTAGTAATTATAAAAAATATTTATGACATTAATACTCATTTCGCTAGTAAAAATGACGGGTTTGATTCGATTACTTCAAATGAGGCCATCATGTTTGCTTCTAGTGGCAGGGCACTCTCAGTTCACCACGACAGTAAATTGAATATTTGTCAAAATATAGATTTATCATACGAAAATATCACACATCTGATAGGAGCTTAGGTTTACGACTATCTAGGAAATAGTCATTTTTTCCAATTATTGAAAGCAAAATTTATGAGAAATTAAAACAAATTAGTGCAAATAGGATTACGGGTATATCTATCTATCTATCATATATATATATATATATATATATATATATATATATATATATATATATATATATATATATATATATATATATATATATATATATATATATATATATATATATATATATATATATATATATATATATATATATATATATATATATATATATATATATATATTACAGCCCTAATTGTATACTGTACAGTAAATGCCCGCAGGGACACTGTGCTAAATCCGTGTGTCATCTTTGAGAAACTGGTTTGAACATCAGGAATTCGCGGCAGTAACAATGATACCTAACATATGTTTCAAGAATATGCAGCACTTACTTTGATCTAAATCCAGCGGTGCCATATTTGATTGTCTTGTTCGTAGTCTTTGGGTATTTACTAGTAGCAACCTTAGCGGCGTCAGCAAATCTAGACATCATGGTTAACAATCCAAGAGGCACGCTTATTTCACTCTCACCTTCCCAATCGTCGACACGCTGCTGCTGCTTCCACTTTACACACAGCTGATTGTGACAAGCGAGGCAGTGTTGCCAATCTAAACGAATGACCCCCCCTAAATATGCATCTTTACAATTTTCACATGTGGATACTTGATGGGTGTACAAAAAGAAGAAGAAGAAGAAGAAAAAAAAAGAGGTTAAAACCTGGAGATAAGTGCAATTATATCTGAATCTGCTTCTGTTGCAACGAGTAAATAATTAAAACAGCAATGTCACATATTCGTATCCTAGACTCCAATTGCTTTACTTGTAGCCAATTTGTTCTACCTATTGTATTGGTAAGTTGTTGGATGTATTCACAGATTCAGTATATAAATAACTGAAAAAGTATACATATATATATATATATATATATATATATATATATATATATATATATATATATATATATATATATATATATATATATATATATATATATATATATATATATATATATATATATATATATATATATATATATATATATATATATATATATATATGAAAATAAAACAAAAACGACTGTCCTCTGCGATATATTACATGGGCACCTCCTCAACAGACTGAAAAATAGAGTTAGTTGATTTGTAAGCAGGTGCTCTGCTGTTCAGAGGGTCTCAGACTCTCAGTGACTCTCAGTCTACCTGAGAGGCACATCAGTCATCGACTGGTCTCTGAACTATGTGCATTACCCTGTGTAGCTGAGAGGTGAATCAACGTGTTACTCCAGTGGGCGTAGTAACTAAACATGGTGAGACTCCAAGCTCAAGAGAAATGGTTGTTTGTATCTTAAATTCAACATTGTAAATGCAACGTAGTTTTAAGGGACAATGTGCTGCGTATTAGTGTATATATATATATATATATATATATATATATATATATATATATATATATATATATATATATATATATATATATATATATATATATATATATATATATATATATATATATATGAGCTACAGACTGGGTTTTTTCCCGTGAGCACAATTAGGTAAATACGCTATTTATTTTTCCTGAATAATTTATCGCCTTTGTTTTTCGCACTTTTCTTTTTCACAATTCTACGAAAACATAATCTGTACAGTGAAATATTGTGTAAACCTTGAATAATGATAGTGCTTAAGTGTTCCCACAGAGGCTAAGTTTTAAATATATAAGCAAGAAATACGTACACAATGATAATTTTATTATTAATTCCATAGAATTAGATACAAATTGATAAACAAATCTATCTATTTGCATGAGCCTTTTTTACCCTTATTAGGGGAGTGGCTGAGTCAAGGCTAAATACTCTGACTCTTTGGGAAGACAATATACAGAGAAGAGAATTCACAGTTCCCTCGCTCTGCCCATTTGGTCGACTCTTACGAAGCGCAGGGGAACACCGAGGAATTATTCTAGCCCCCTTCCCTCAAAGATAATGACAACAAATAAAGGCTTAAAATATCTTTGTAAATAATGGGACTAGAACAGCTTAATTAACACACAAGTTGTGGTATGAAACAAACAATACATGTAAGTATTCTTATAAATAGGTATAAAAATAGCGAATTTTACTTGAAAATATTATTTTAGTCCTCATGAATGGGGCTGGAACAGGTTGGAGTTGGGGGATTTAGGACTGGATGCCCTTTCTAACGTCCCGCGTTCGTTGCCTTCCGAAAAAGGTAAATTAAGCAATATAATAATAATAATAATAATAATAATAATAATAATAATAATAATAATAATAATAATAATAATAATAATAATAATAATGTACGAACTTACGACATGCATTTATTGATAGTCGATATTCGGATACTGTAGTGTATATTGAAGCTGTACTGCAATAGAGCGCCGATGTATATTTACTTCATTACAGATTCAGTGCCTAGGGAGAGTAAAACCTATATTAAGCAACACATTATTGATTTCAGTAAAGTTCTGTCACGTAGTTAAAGAAAAATCCTGAGGAATAACTTCGATACATCATCCTGTTAGTAATAATAAAAAAATATTGAATGAGATATACATGTAAATTTGTGAGTATTATATATACCTAATCGCGCCCACGGGGAAAAAAAAAAGTCCCATCGTAACTTGCCTTCTCCGGGAGGGTTCCCTTTTCTTTCTTTAAAATCTTTTTTTTTAAGTCTAACACATTTCATATCTTTGCTTAAAACTAGAATGCATTTAGGATATACAGTTTCTTCTCGCATCGGATTTCAGTAATCAACAATTCTGAGATTATAAAAGTACTGCCCTTACACCCTGCAAAGAAAGTTTCTTACTTAGAGCCACGCCCCCTTATCAAAGTCCTCACTCCCACTTTGATTACCTCTTTGTATTTACATGGGAA
>JAXCGZ010017154.1:0-10000 GCA_037179515.1 Halocaridina rubra | reverse complement strand
AGGTCAACCTCGGTACTGAATCAAACACGAATAAACGAAGTTAGGTATAGAGGATCACGAGAATCACATCAGCAAGAATATCAGGAAGACAATTCTATCTTCGACAGTGAGAGTTTGCAACACGTAACAGAATCTAACGAGTCCCAGAGGATATGGCACTGCTTGAATTCTTCTACCGGAGGGTCTGACCACTTGCCTAATATTAAGATACACTGTCTATAGGAATATTCTTCGTCACCATGTTCCAGAGGGATTAACAAAAAAAACGAGAGAAAAGCACCATCTTTCGGATGCCAAGGAGAGATACTGATTTTTTTAGAAGTTTACTCAGGCATAAAACTGCTAACATGGTATCAGGTAATTGATCTGAACTACATATTAATATTACACCAAGGGACGAAGAAAAAGTTGCAACATTTTACAATTGAGATCCAGTGTTAGTGTATCCCAATCTCTGTACACGGAACCAATTTAACATTCCGTAACTTTGGTTATTCCCTACCCAATACTGTATATTTTACTACCTAACGGCAGTTTTAATGTCTGTATTAAGAATGTTGGTGATATTGAGCTGGGGGTTGGACATATTGTACCTCTAAAGAAACCTTAGCTCATAAGAATAACAAAATAAAATGTCACCTCAGAGTGTGCTTCTCTGTTATTACACATAAGTATATTGCAAAGAGAACACATCCTGCATCTACATAGGTTTAAATTTTCGTATTAATTGATATGTATATTGATAGACTATTGGAATAAATAAAGTCAATGATGATGGCCCTTTTATTCCCGTAACATTTCATTGTTCACTTTAACAAGTAAATGTCACTCCAGTAATCGAGATCGGGATCGATATTTTGATAGAGCTGGCTCTAGAACTAGAGGTCATAGTTTGAGGCCTCTCAAGAAAACTTTTATGCAGGATGTAATGAAGTACTTTTTCAGTGCAAGAGCAGTTGGTGATTGAAATTCGCCAAGGAGGGAGGAAGTAGTTAATGCTAACTGCATGCACAGTTTTAAGGACAAATATGATAAGAATCATTAAGTATGAAAATGGAATCAATCAGGAGGCGGGGAGTTACGAACGTGTGATTCTTTCCCGTAAACACAATTAGGTAATTACTTACACACTGTGTGTTGTTGATTGATTATATAATCGATATTTTGCCTGAAAGTAGAGGCACTGATGACGCGAGGAGGAACTATCCAAAAGGAGATTGCATCAAAATTTTCAGATATTGACTGGAGGCCCTTATTTAACAACAAATCTGTACAAGAAATGTACAACATCTTTTGTGAGGAATATGGGAAGATAGTAGATTGTTGTATACCTTTCACCAAAATAGGAGTTATTCATGACAAAGAGAAATGGTACAATAATGAGTGTAAGAGATCTAAGGAGTGGAGAGAAATGCTGGAAAAGGTATAGGAGTAAAAGCATACATGCCTGGCACCCTTACAAAAGAGCAAGAAATGATTATCTAAGTAAAAGAAGAGAGCTAGAGTGAGACTATGAAAGGAATATCACCGGGAAGGCTAAAGAAAATTCCAAATTTTTCCAAAGCTTTATCAGAGCAAAACTGAAGGTAAAAAACAAAACAAAACAGGTTTTACAGCTAAAGAGAGCACATGGAAGCATCACCGAGACGAATGAAAAGATGTGCGAAGAAGTAAACGAAAAGCTTCACTCAGTATTTGCTGCAGAATATACTCCACCCCCTCAGACGGCAGAGATAGGAGCTCATGGGCCGGTATTTGAGAGCATCATCTATTCATCCATAGAGGTATGCAAAGCGCTGATGGAGTTAGACGCCCATAAAGCAACAGGTCCTGATGATTTATCCCTTTATGGATTCGGTTTTATGTCACGAATTCCCTTTTCTACTAAGTCTAGGACGGTTGCCTTCTTACGATGGACTTGTTTTGGCAGATGTAATCGTTACCCTAAGTGTATGCCCTTACTAACCTCAGTCCGTGACGGGGCGCGAACCCTCGACCTGCCGCCTCAGAGTCGCAGACGCTACCATTTTGCCACGGAGACTACTTGAATTATCCCCTTATGTACTTAAGAAATGTGCTAAATCAATATTAGCTACACTATGTATCATATCTGAAAAGTCGCTGGAATCAGAGGAGATTCTAAGATGTTGGAAACAAGCGAATGTGGTACCTGTCTCAAAAAGGGAAGGATGGATACAGCTCTAAATTATAGACCTTTTTCCTTGAGCAGCATAGTTTACAAATTTATTGAGAAACTACTAAGAAAACACATCTCTCTTCACTTGGAATCCTTCAACTTTTTGTCAGTGAGACAGCATGGCTTCAGAGAACATAGATCAACAATAACAAACTTATTAGAATTTTATGATGAGGTAAGCCGAATCTTACAGGAAAGAGAGGGCAGGGCAGATTGCACATTACTAGACTTCCAGAAGGCATTTGATACGGTCCCATCCAGGAGACTTACTAAGAAGCTACTAGTAGAGGTGAGAATAGGTGGAAATGTCTTGGAATGGATAACAACTTACTTAGAAGGAAGGGAATGGAGTGTTAGAGTAAGACATTCAGTGTCTGAATGGAGAAGGATTAGTAGTGGAGTTCCACAGGGTTTGGTATTAGGGCTACTTTTGTTCCTTGTATAGGTATATGACCTATCAGAGTCTGAAAATTCATTCATGAATATGTTTGCAGATGATGAAAAAAATTGTGAAGAAAGTAAGACACGATAACAATGGTAGACAAATTCAGGAAGACCTAAATAGTCTGCGTGAGTGGTCAGAAAAGTGGCCAATGAGATTCAGTTCTTTTAAATGTAAGGTAACGAGAATGGGTACAAGTGTGAGAAGGCTCAAGCTCGGATGCTCAATGGCAGGAGCAGAACTTCAAGAGACAGAGAATGAGAGAGATCTAGGAGTAAACATAGTGGCAGATTTGTCTCCAGAAATGCATATAGCTGGTATAGTAAGGGCAAAGGTAAGGGTATTCTTCACACAAATGGACAAGGATTCAGAAATATTTATGTAATCTATGTGAGGCCAAAAGTTGATATATGCAAACCTATTATGGAATCCACACTTGCAAAACACGCAGTTAAGCTGGTAAAAGTTCAAAGACGTGCCACGAAATTGATACCAGAAATACGCAATCTCAGTTATGAGGAGAGACTGAGGTAATTAGACTTACCATCACTCAAAGGTAGAAGAATGAGGAGGGATATGGTGACAGTTTTTAAATTCACTCTTGGTTATGACAGTGGATAGGGATCGATATTTTGATATGTCTGACACTAGAACCAGAAGTCATAGTTTGAAGCTTCGTAAGAACACTTATTTGCAGGATGTAAGAAAGTATTTTTTTTTTTTTAGTTTGAGAGTAGTTGACTGGAATTGGTTAAGCAAGGTGGTATTTAATGCTAGCTCAGTCCATAATTTTAAGGACAAGTATGATAAGTATCACTGAGTACAAAAATGGAACCGACCTGGAGGCGGGGGGTAGCGAGTGTGGGGTTCTTTCCCGTAAGCAAAATTAGGTAATTGCAATTAGGTAATTACACAGTCACTGGAATCTGGAGAGATTCCAAGATGCTGGAAACAAGTGAACGTGGTATCTATCTTCAAAGGAGAGATATAGCTCTAAACTATACGCCTATTTCAATGGCCAGCATAGTTAGCAAAGTTATGAAGAAACTACTAAGAAAACACTTCTTTCTTCGCTTGGAACCCTTCAACTTTTTGTCACTGAGACAACACGAGTCTAGAGAAGGCAGACCAACAGTAACAAACTTATTAGAACATTATGATGAAGTAAACCAGATCTCATATGAAAGAGAGGGCTGGGAAGATTGCATATTCCTATATTTTCAAAAGGTATTTGATACGGTCCCATACGGGAGACTTATTAAGAAGCTGCAAGTAATGGTGAGAGTAGGTGGAAATGTCTTGGAATGGATAAAAATTACTTAGAAGGAAGGGAACAGAGGGTTAGAGTAAGACACTCAGTGTCTGAATGGAGAAGGATTAGTAGTGAAGTTTCACAGGGTTCGGTTTTAGGGCTACTTTTGTTCCTAGTATATATGTAAATGGCTTACCAGAGTCCGAAAATTCATTCATGAATATGTTTGCAGATGATGCAAAGATTGTGAAGAACGTAAGAGACGAGAACAATGGTAGAAAACTCCAGGAAGACCTAAATAGTCTGCATGAGTGGTCAGAAAAGTGGCTAATGAGATTCAGTACTTCTAAATGAAAGGCCCACGCTTGACTACCAAATGGCAAAAGCAGAACTTCAAAAGACAGAGAATGAGAGAGATCTAGGAGTAAACATAGTGGCAGATTTGTCTCCAGAATTGCATATAATTGGTATAGTAAGGGCAGCATATGCTTTCTTAGCAAATGTAAGGGTATCCTTTAGGCACATTACCAAGGAAATGTTCAGAAATATTTATGTTACCTATGTGAGACTAAAACTAGAATATGCAACCCCCATTTGAAATCTACACTTAAAAAACACGTAGTTAAGCTGGAAAAAGTTTAGAGACATGCCACGAAACTGGTGCCAGAAATACGCAATCTCAGTTATGAGGAGAGACTGGGGGAAATAGACTTACCGTCATTTGAAGCTAGGAGAATGAGGGGGGGATTTGGTGACGGTTTTTTAATTCCCTCTTGGTTATGACCGAGTGGATAGGGATCGATGTTTTCATATTACTGGCTCTAGAACTAAATCTCATAGTTTGCAGCTACGTAAGAACACTTCTTTGCGGGATGTAAGGAAGTCCCTCTTTATTTTTCTTTATCTTTTTAAAGTGTAAGATTAGTTGATGACTGGAATTGACTAAGCGAGGAGGTAGTTATTTTCAACTAAATCCATAGAGTTAAGGACAAGTATGATAAGTATCACTGAGTACAAAGATGGAATTGATCAGGAGACGGGGTATTGCGAGCATGGGGCTCTTGCCCGTAAACACAATTTCGCAATTAAACGTACATACATACACACACACACACACACAGGTTTGACTTTTGTTTTTCTTTTTCTTTTTATACTTAAATTACCATGGTCAAGTTTTTAAGTTAAGATGTGTGTTACCAGAAAGGAGGCAAACTGAGTCACGAAATAGCACTTATATGGAGATATAAAAATTCTGTGTGAAGGTAAATTAGAAGTTTTTCTTTTTTCTTTTTTTTTTCCTCTTTCTCGTCTTCTTTCTATATTCTGTGAGAGGGAGAACATAAAAATGAAGCCATCTCTGTCCCAAACCTCTCCCACCCATGGGTCGGGAGAAGGGGTAGTCATCAGAGGACTTAAACAGAGAATCAAGAAGTTAGAGGAAATGGTTACAAGCCTTGATGATAAAATTCGGAATATGGATGGAGAAATGAAAGAGAATGAAACACTCAGAGAACAAATAAGATCTTTGGAGGAAGCAAATAAAGCACAAGGGCAGGAGAGAAAGGAACTAGAAAAAAGAATAAAGAAGCTGGAAGGGGAAAAGAGTCAACTAGAATCTAGAATTTCTAATCAAGAAGATAAAAACAAACAGCTAAATGACAACCTAAAGGAATTAGATGTTAGTTCACTGCTATCTTCTGAGAGAGACGAGATTGCTGCTTGGAATGTTCAGATTAAGGAAAACATTGAACAGTTCAGAAAAGAGTTCCAGGAGCTGAATATGGAAAATGATGCCATGAAAACGTCCTTTGCTGATGCACTAAAGGGGAATGTGGCAGTAAAAGAGGCTGTAAAGGTGGTGGCACTGGAAAACATACAAACAGTTGATTATAAAGAGACAGTAATCGAAAAAATGAAAGACGTTGTGATGGAAAGGGCAAACCCACTCATCAGACAGGCACTTGATAAGGAGAAGACAGTGGTAATCTCAGGCATAAGTGAATCCCAGGAGCCAACATGGCAGGGGAGACTTGAAGAAAATAAAGCTAGGGTTGTAGACCTGATAAGAAAGCTTGGAGTAGTATGTGGTCCTGAGGATATTGTAAACATACACCAACTAGGTAAATATTCGAGGGAAGGAAAGCCGAGACCAACAAAAGTAACCTTTGAGAGAGGGGAGACATGTAGGGAAATATTGTTGAGAAAAAAAAGTCTAAAAGACCTTCAAGAATGCAAAGAAGTGTTCATTAGACGATACAGAACACAGGAAGAGATGGGAAAGATCAAAAACTTGTTGCAAGAGGCAAGAAGGTTAAATGATGAAAGAAATGAGGAAGAGAAGAAAAATTTTCGTTACGGAATACTTCCAGACAAAGGGGAGATAAAGAAGATAATGACAGAAGATCAGGGGATGGGGCCTCATTAAGATTGTTATACACAAATGCTGATGGATTAGCTGGTAAGGCAGTAGAATTAAAAGATAGGATTCACAACAGTAAGGCAGATATAGTAGCAATTACAGAGACTAAGTTGAGTGAGGACATAAACAGTGTCACAGTTTTTCCTAAGGGCTTCAGAATACTAAGGGTCGAAAGATCTGAGAGGACTGGTGGAGGGATAGCACTGCTCATAAGTGAGAGGATTCAAGCTGAAGAGATAAACTTGGCTATAGAAAGTGAGTTCAGGGAATTTCTTGTTGCTCGCATAAATACTGGGTCAGAGAGCATTATAATAACTGTTGTATACAACCCACCAAGGAACCAAAATAGGCTTGAAATTTATGAGAAAAGTCATATAGGTACGATTGAAGTCATAAACTCAGTTGTTAACATGGCGCGGGAGAAAAAATGTAGGATTTTGATTATGGGAGACTTTAATCATAAAGAGATAGCTTGGATAAATCTTGACCCACACAGTGGTGAGGACTCCTTTGGGGCAAGATTCCTAGATTGCGTACAAGGGAATTTCCTACACCAACATGTAATGGAACCAACAAGAGCCAGGGGTGGGGATGAGCCATCACTACTTGATCTGGTGTTCACAGATAATGTGTTGGATATTGAAAATATTGAGTATGAACCACCAATTGGAAAGAGTGACCACTGTGTGTTGTTGATGGAGTATATCATTGAAGACATTCTTCCTGAGAGTAGAGGCACTGAGGACATGAGGAGGAACTATCAGAAAGGAGATTACATCAAAATGAATGAGCTTTTTGCAGTTATTGACTGGAGAACCTTATTTTACAACAAATCTGTACAAGAAATGTATGACATCTTTTGTGAGAAATATGGGAAGATAGTAGATTGCTGCATACCTGTCACCAAAGTAGGTGTAATTCATGCCAGAGAGAAATGGTTCGATAATGGGTGTAAAAGAGCTAAGGAGTGGAGAGACAAATGCTGGAAAAGGTATAGGAGGAGAAAAAACATAAATGCCTGGCAAACCTACAAAAGAGTAAGAAATGACTACCTAAGTAAAAGGAGAGAGGCAGAGAAAGATTATGAGAGGGACATCACCAGGAAGGCTAAAGAAAATCCCAAGCTTTTCCACAGCTTTATCAGAGGAAAACTGAAGGTAAAAGAACAGGTTTTAAGGCTAAAGAGAGCGGATGGAAGCATCACTGAGACGGACGAAGAGATCTGCAAAGAATTGAACAAGGAGTTTCAGTCAGTATTTACAGTAGAAAATACCCCACCCCCTCAGATTGCAGTGATAGAAGCTCAAGGGCCGGTATTAGAGAACATCAACCTTACAGCCACAGAGGTATGCAAGGCGCTGATGGATTTAGATGTTCATAAAGCTACAGGTCCTGATGACATATCCCCTCATGTGCTTAAAAAATGCGCAAACACAATATCAGTGGCACTAAGTATCATATTTAAGGAGTCATTGGAGTCGGGGGAGATTCCAAGATGCTGGAAACAAGCAAATGTGATACCTATCTTCAAAAAGGGAAGGAGGGATACGGCTCTGAACTATAGACCAGTTTCCTTGACCAGCATAGTTTGCAAACTTATGGAGAAACTACTAAGGAAACATATCTCTCTTCACTTGGAATCCTTCAACTTTTTGTCAGTGAGGCAACATGGCTTCAGAGAAGGAAGATCAACAGTAACAAACTTATTAGAATTTTATGATGAGGTAAGCCAAATCTTACAGGAAAGAGAGGGTTGGGCAGATTGCATATTCCTAGACTTCCAGAAAGCGTTTGACACTGTTCCACATGGGAGACTTATTAGGAAGCTGCAATCAATGGCTAGAATAGGTGGAAATGTCTTGGAATGGATAAAAACTTACTTAGAAGGAAGGGAACAGAGGGTTAGAGTAAGACACTCAGTGTCTGAATGGAGAAGAGTTAGTAGTGGAGTTCCACAGGGTTCAGTTTTAGGGCCACTTTTGTTCCTTGTATATGTAAATGACCTACCAGAGTCTGTAAATTCATTCATGAATATGTTTGCAGATGATGCAAAGATTGTGAAGAAAGTAAAAAACGAGAACAATGGTAGAGAACTTCAGGAGGATCTAAATAATCTGCATGAGTGGTCAGAAAAGTGGCTAATGAAATTCAATACCTCAAAATGTAAGGTAATGAGAATGGGTACAAGTGCAAGAAGGCCCAAGCTTGACTACTCGGTGGCTGGAGTACAGCTTCAGGAGACAGGAAATGAGAGAGATCTAGGAGTAAACATATTGGCAGATTTGTCTCCAGAAATACATATAAATGGCGTAGTAAGGGCAGCATATGCATTCTTATCAAATGTAAGGGTAGCCTTCAGGCACATGGACAAGGAAATGTTCAGAAATATTTATGTAACCTATGTGAGGCCAAAACTCGAATATGCAGCCCCCTTTTGGAATCCGCACTTGAAAAAGCACATAGCTAAGCTTGAAAAAGTTCAAAGACATGCCACAAAACTGGTGCCAGAAATACGCAATCTCGGTTATGATGAGAGGCTGAGGGAATTAGACTTGCCATCACTCGAAGCTAGAAGAGTAAGGGGGGATATGGTGACAGTCTTTAAATTCCTTCATGGTTATGATAGAGTGGATAGGGATCGATATTTCGATATGGCTGGCTCTAGAACTAGAGGTCATAGTTTGAAGCTTCGGAAGAAAACTTGTTTGCAGGATGTAAGGAAATATTTTTTCAGTGTAAGAGTAGTTGATAATTGGAATTGGCTAAGCGAGGAGGTAGTTAATGCTACCTCAATCCATAGTTTTAAGGACAGGTATGATAAGTATCACTAAGTCTAAAAATGGAACCGATCAGGAGACGGGAAGATACGAGCTTTGGGCTCTTTCCCGTAAACACAATTAGGTAATCACAATTAGGTAATCGCACACACACACACACACACACACCGCGCGCGTTCAGTGACACACGGAATTGCTCCTCTTAAATTTTAAAGTTTCGAGTTACTAAAGTGCTTAGTGGAAAACTTTACCATAATTTCCAAAAATACGAAATCGTGCAGAGTATTGTGAGTACAAAAACTAATATTTGTTGTAAGGCGAGACTGTTCATATTAAAGGAAAAAAATTGAGAACTTTTTCGTGAGAAGAGAGAGAAGCTACCGTCCAGTTTCTGCCTTGAGGGAAATCTAGAAGAGTTGCCAGACGTGGAGCCTCACACCACATTACCTAATTTTTTGTGTAAACTGGGGAAAGCTCTTGAGCCGTTTTACCTGATCCTGTGGTTCTATATATTGTTAAAAACAGTATCCTTCCCATTTATATTAACTAGTTAGTTAGTTTGATACACGAAAAAAATTGAATAATAAAAGAAAAAAAATTACCAAATACCCACCCGTCAACAGTACTGAGTTAAGTTGCCAAGTAGTACAGCAGTCCTATTTTCTTCATTTTTTTTTTTTTTTTGCTTTTCTTTTAGCTTTCTCGTTTGCTATTTTGTTATTTTGTATATATATTGAGTTAAATGTAAAGTCTAAATCCCGTGATAACATATCTTGGTTAGCAAGTCAGTATATCAGTTAGGAAGAATATATAACAGAAACAGGTGGATGCCACCTCGAACACAAATTCGAATTTTCCTTCAGGTTTGACTTTTGTTTTTCTTTTTCTTTTTATACGTAAATTACCATGGTCA
>JAXCGZ010017153.1:117500-119199 GCA_037179515.1 Halocaridina rubra | reverse complement strand
CACACACACACACACACACACACACACACACACACACACACACACACACACACACACACACACACACACACACACACACACACACATCCAGAATGCAAATGTTGAACCTCAATAAAAAAAATCTGCCAATTCATGCTAATTATATTTCTACATTATAATATGACATCCATCAGAAATAATTATGTGCGTATTTAAGGTTATAATATTCCTGGGAATTAAAAAATGCGTCACAATGTCCCCGATAATAATACATAATAAAATAAAAATTATATTTTATAGTAAAAACTATCTTACATGCACCAAATACTGATATGAAATTATTTACTATTAATTTACATACATACCAATGAAATCAATTTATGGTAAAATTTGGAAATTCAAACACCTACATACAAAAACGAATTAAATTTCAAATGATATTTCATTGTAAAAATGCATCTACGTACACCAGAATTCTAAAATTCAAAATCACATTTGATAATACAATTTCAAATATATACAACAAAAGAAAACTATTTTCAAATAAAATCTTTATTAAAAAACATGCATCTCCATATACTAATAGATTTAACTTTAACAGCATTTCATAATATAAATTTCCCTACATGCACCAAAATGTTAATTCTCATCATAAAGTTTCATACTAATAATTATATCTACATAAACCAAAAATTTAAATGTCAAACTAAATCCTTACACTAAAAATGCACACCTCTATTCACCAAAATATTAAATTTCAAGATTAGGAATACAATATGATATTTTCTCCATTTAATCACGTCACTTACCTTTGTAAGGCTGTCATTAAGAATGATCTAAAACTGTTAAAACAATAAGTAATTATATAGCACGGATTGCTACGAGAAAAAAAAAAAAAAAAAAAAAAAAAAAAAAAAAAAAAAAAATATATATATATATATATATATATATATATTATATATATATATATATATATATATATATATATATATATATATATATATATATATATATACATATATAATAATAATAATACTATAATAATAATAATAATAATAATAATAATAATAATAATAATAATAATAATAATAATAATAATAATAATAATAAATACCCTCATCGGGCCAGAGCACGAAGAAAACATAGAGAGAAACAGAGATGGGGAGTATTGTGACTTGTCAGATGTGAAGAACGAGAAAAATGAAAGGTGAGAGCGAGGATATTAGATGCTCTGTAGAAATAGAAAAATACAGGGAATTGTTGTGGGTGTAATGAGAGACAGCAACGAGAATGAAATAAAGAAGCAAAATGAGATTAGGGGCTGATGAAAGCGACATAGCAAATTAAGAGAGAGAGAGAGAGAGAGAGAGAGAGAGAGAGAGAGAGAGAGAGAGAGAGAGAGAGAGAGAGAGAGAGAGAGAGAGAGGTCATTTAGTTTCAGGCAAATGCCTGAGACTAACCATTAATAACCACAAATTTTATTGTATGTACTGAAATGAACATACCTTTAAATAATCTATCGTCTCAAAAATATCGGTCAGCTGGGGAAGTCAGCACAGTAATCATACTACGTATAATTACGTGATAACAATTCCCTTACGAGAGAAACAATGATAACATGGTATCATGTGATCAGGGAATGATCCGCGTTATTTACCAGGCTGCAAAAGTATACTTATCGCAATTATGAGACAACTTATAATGATTAAGGAACTCATTG
>JAXCGZ010017153.1:95000-110000 GCA_037179515.1 Halocaridina rubra | reverse complement strand
TTATTATGTCCTTTCTTCCTTCAAAAAGCAGATCTATCGTCATATATTATTTTTAATTTCAACCCATAAGGTTTCTGAATTTAGATTTGTCTTAATTCCAGACTTAATGCAGCTTCCGAGGCTATCTTTAATATACATAATTACCCCTCCCCCTCTTCTATCTGCACTACGATCAGCATTATAAAGTTTATATCCTGTAATTATGTACTCAGCTTTAAGGTGTTTGCTTTCTAAATTAATCCAACTTTCACTAATGCATATTATATCCGGTCTCTCACTACATACTATGGCTCTCAGTTCTTCTATCTTGTTACCTAAACTACGGCTATTTGTATAATATACTTTTAAAATTTCTCTAGCTTTACCCTTCTTGTTAATATTTGTTCTATGTAACAAATGGTTCTTATCCTTAGACTCCCAGTTATTTGACCCACTATTTACTGAAACCTTACTGACTAATTTCTCTGCACAAGTATTATTCATTTCATTATTTGTGTCTAACAAAACCCCCCTACCTCTCTGTCTATCATACCGGCCAATACCGAGACATCTGAATTAGAAAGATGCACTCCATCCCTTGCATACATATGCTTACGACTAGTGAAGTGATCCCATCCATCTATAAAACCTATATTATTCTCCCGACAGAAGACATTTACTCCTATAGCTCGAGACCACCACTCTGAACTTTGGCTAAGCCTAGGGAGAATACCACACATCACAGGAACTGCACCCCTTTTCCTGATCTTATCCAGGGCTTGTCTATACAACCTAATCAGCTCTTCACTTCTACCATCCTGCACGTCATTTCCCCCAGCTATCAACCAAAAACATCTTTTTTCTCAATCCAGCTATTTATTGACTCACCCACCTTCTTCATACCTGCTCCAGGGAAAAAAATATTTTCCTCTAACTCTATGCCTGAGTTTCCTGTCTACATATCTGCATAGTGAATCCCCTACAATTACCAAAGAACGAGACTTATCAGGAGGATGGGTTACTCCGACCTTGGAAGACTTACCTAGGCTCTTGACCTGAGAGCTTTTCCCACTTCCATTTCTACGATCGCTAGTACACCTATCTGACTCTATGGGTCCTGAAGAATTACTGCCGCCACTGTCACCTTCATCTCTAAGTGAACTAAATGAATTAGCAACTTGTAGTCTAAAAGTATCATTTTTCTTAAGAACCATCTTCGTTGAACCCTTATTCACAACTTTCCAGTCGTCTTCTCTATTCAATTGTCCCTTCCTGGTTAACACCTCTACCTTACCTCTCAGATCCCTGTTCTCCTCAGCTAAGGATCTGACCTCCTGCCTGACTGCGGCCAACTCATTTCTTAAATTAAAAATGAGTTTGCTTGCGTCAGACGAGGACAAATCCCCAGCACAGCCACAAACAGCACCAACAACGACACCACCACCAACACCACCACCACTAACACCACCACTCTCCATTGTACTAAGTATGGTCAAGACTAGAGCTACTGGAAGCACGTCCTCACTGGATGAACCCAGGAACTATATATATATATATATATATATATATATATATATATATATATATATATATATATATATATATATATGTGTTCCGGTTTTACGTCACGGACTCCTATTCTGCTAAGGGCTAAAACGGTTGCCTTCTTGCGAACGACTTGTTTTGGCAGATGTAATCGTTACCCTGAGTGCATGCCCTTGCTAACCTCAGACCGTGACGGGGCGCGAACTCTCGACCTGACGCCTCAGAGTCGAGGACGCTATCGCTTGAGCCACGGCAACTACATATATATATATATATATATATATATATATATATATATATATAATATATATATATATATATATATATATATATATATATATATATATATATATATATATATATATATATATATAATATATATATATATATATATATATATATATATATATATATATATATATATATATATATATATATATTCCTCAGTGCCTAAAAAAAATATGTTGCATGTGACCTAATCCTGGTGAACGAACAAGATTCATAAACTGGGTTTTGAACAGGCGACGTGGAGTCTGTTATTACTGTTAGGGGAGGAGTGTAAAATACGTTCTTTGCCGTCACCTTACGTATCTTGACGTCACCCATGAACAATACGTTTTGTAAGCTAAAGAGAGTCCACTTTTTAGGGGGAAACTCTTGTTTTGATAATGTATGTATATATCTGTGCCATATTCCTCTTATAAGGGGGTGGCTGAGTCAAAGCAATATACCTTGAACCTTTGGAAGAAAACACAAAGCATCTTAGGCAACTTTTACGGAGTCTGCGCTTATTAATCCTTGCATCCTGCACTTATGGGAAGAAGAACGTCTATGAATACGTGCCACTGACTGGCAAAAAAAAAAAAGTTACGACGTCATGCTTAGAACTGTCTAAATAATGAAACAACGTCTAATAATTACATCACACAACAAAAACTTCTTCCCGCATGAATCTCGATTTTGGTGTGTGTATATAAAGGCATTATGTTGGGTGCGATTTATTTATCGTGCGTAGTGCCGAAGATAACAGCAATTATTTGTTTACGATAACGATTTATATAAACAACACCTAAGTTCGCTGATGTAAAACTTTTGTAAATGACTACACAAAACTTCTGCATTTAAAAAAAAAAAGTTACCGTAAAACTTCTTTAAATATCAACTTGGATAGGGCTTAAACCCTCCCCCGACACACACACATACAAACACACACACATATCTATAATATATATATATATATATATATATATATATATATATATATATATATATATATATATATATATATATATATATATATATATATATATATATATATATATATATATATATATATATATATATATATATATATATATATATATATATATATATATATATATATATACATATATATATATATATATATATATATACATATATATATATATATATATATATATATATATATATATATATATATATATATATATTATATATATATATATATATATATATATATATATATATATATATATATATATATATATATATATATATATATATATATATATATATATATATATATATATATATATATATATATATATATATATATATATATATATATATATATATATATATATATATATATATATATATATATATTATATACTTACTGCAGTAATTAATGCAGTTGCTGGGTTAGCCATCACTGTAAAAGAAGCAGCCTTCAAGTTTTGTTGCAGCAACACAAGAACGGTTTTGTGAGTCTTTTCTGTTCTAAGAAGGACTAATAACTAGAGACATTCCTATAGCGTTAAGGACTTTCTCTCCTACGTTTTGAATAGGCGGCGTTGAGTATATTGGGGAGGAGTGTAAAATACGTTCTTCTTCCGTCTTCTTTAAAGTACGTACAGCCGGCAGGACACCGTACCGCCACGATGTCGTTTTCGACTATAAACGACTGCCCGTATTTTAGATATACAACCTAGGTTGAGCATAGTTTTCCACGATTGGTAGAGGAAACCAAGCTGTTCAAGCTTGGTATAGGATATCAAGCAAACAAACTCATTATTGTTTTACTGCAGGTCCAAAAACATCCTGCTTAAAAAGTTGGATATGACTCGTCTTGCCAGCTCGATTATCTTCAATCAGGTTGTATTGAGGAGAATACTTTTGCGGAGGGGATAAGAGCTGCAGGACAGGCTTTGATGCCCTTATACAAGCTTGACTTTACGATGCTACCGTTATACCACTGACTACGTTCATGTAATGGTAGGCTAATTGACGTTTCTCAGCAGGAGCTGTCACATGATAATGTTACAATTCAAATGAAAAGGATACACACTGTACAGACGAATATGTCATAAAAATTGATAAAGCGATCGAGAACAGACACTGAACTTTCAAACTGATAAAACTTGACTCGTACATTTTCTTTTTTATTTCTTCTGCGTCACTTTGTTTCTTTTCATTTTTTGCTATCGGGAGTTGTTGCTGGATCTTTATAGTTAGGCAAATTCTAAGCTCTCTCACTTCATTACAAATCAAGATGAGTGCAATCCACACAATGGATACTTACCACGCCCTCTATAAAATTTCCTGGTAAATGCATACCATTTACTTTCTGGATATTATCTACTTCAATATATTCTTCTATATTCAGGAGTCTCTTAATTGTATGATAGGCCTACCAAAATTTTGTTATAAAATGTACCTAACGTTTTTTTTTTTGTTTTTTGTTTTATTTATTCAGATAACTGTACATGGGGACATGTGCACATGGGCACTCCCAGTCATATTGCAGTTGATAACATTACAATCTATGTGGTTATGTATAAATAACATACTAATAGAATTTGCAATTAATTTAAAATATCATAGCAAGTAATTAATAATAAAATATAGTGTAATAATTGAAGAGTACTTGAAGAGTAATCATTGTGACAATATTTTCAATAGCCCTTGTTGAGTGCTATCATTAAAGTTCCGTTTCGAAGGTCCGCTCACCCTCAAGGGTGAAAAAAAAAAAAAAAAAAAAAAAAAAAAAAAAAAAAAAAAAAAGTCACTTTTCAACAGTACTACTGCAGACAATTTGAAGCAGATATAGAATAACAATTTTCAGGTTAGAATAATAAGTAGGTACATACATATATATATACACACACATACATAACACACATAATCTATCTATATATATATATATTATTATTATTTATATATTTTATATATATATATATATATTTATATATATATATATATATATATATATATACATGCATGCATTAATTAGATGAGCAATAGAAACACCACTGGGGCTTCATAGCCATACATATCAAGGAGAGAGAGAGAGAGAGAGAGAGAGGAGAGAGAGAGAGAGAGAGAGAGAGAGAGAGAGAGAGAGAGAGAGAGAGAGAGAGAGAGAGAGAGAGAGGAGAGAGAGAGAGAGAGAGAGAGAGTTTGTGGTATTCATTTCAGCAAAAGGAGTTATTCGTCCTTACTACAGATAAAGACACATCCATGCATACTCATACACATCATTGTCATCTGAGGGTAACACAGTAGAGGAAAGTGCATGTACTTAATTGCATATACGTACACATATAAACCTGAACATACATACATACATACACATAAACACAGTGCCATATAATGGAGGATAAATTTGGAAGGAAAAGAAAGAGAAAGACTGAAAGCCTTTCCCCCTCTCCACCCTTCAAATTATGTACGTGAGAGAGAATTACGTCAATTAATCCATTATCACTATTATCACAACCATTGCTATCACCATCATGATTATTATTATCATCATTATTATTATTATTATCATTATTATTATTATTATCATTATTATTATTACTATTATTATTATTATTATTATTATTATTATTATTATTATTATTATTATTATTATTACCATCATCATTACTACAGCTTTTGTATATAGATAGAGTTATGAATCAAAAGTAGTAATTATTGATACATATAGACATGCACATACATATACATATACACATATACATACATATATACATATAAATACATATACACATACATATACATATACACATACATGCACACATGTACACACATATACATACATATGAGCTCTTGAGGGAGGGGGTTAGAATACTTCCTCCATGTTCCCCTGCGTGTTGTAAGAGTAGACTAAGTGGGGCGGAGCGAAGGGAATGAAAGAACCCTTCTCTGTACTTTCTCTTCCCAGAAAGTCAGAGCATTATTCCTTTACTCAGCCACTCACCTTATAAGGGGAAAAGTGGCTTATGTATATAAAAAGGCATATGAGAGAGAGAGGAGAGAGAGAGAGAGAGAGAGAGAGAGAGAGAGAGAGAGAAGGTATTCCCTCCACCCCTCTCTCTCTCTCTCTCTCTCTCTCTCCTCTCTCTCTCTCTTTGTTTTTTTTTTTTTTTTTTTTTTCAAAGTTATAGAAATATCAGATAATATACAAGAAAGTAGACTAAGATGGTATGGTCATGTCGTTAGAAGGGATGAACAGTATGTTGGGAGGAGGGTGATGGAAATGGATATACAGGGTAGAAGGAGAGGGAGACCAAAGCGTAGGTGGATGGATTGCATCAATGATGATCTGAGGTCTAAAGGTTTGTTGGGTGATGAGGTATGGGACAGAAATAAATGGAGAAAACTGACCAGAAACATCGACCCCACATAAATGTGGGAAAAGATGTAGACGGAGAAGAGGGTAAAAGAATTACATTTTCAACGTTGGGTATACACCTAAGTACAGGATATAAGTTCTCTGGGTTGCAAAAGTGCACACAAAGTTCAAAGTAGCTCAGACCAAGAGGTCTGAAGTCCTTAAGCCTTGTGCACTCTGCAATGTAGTGTACTAAATTGTTGCCCCCTTCACACTCACATAAATGGCATTTTGAGTGTTCTGGGTGCTTTCTACCAGTTTTCTCGCAATTCACCTCCCATATATTTCTATAACCAAGTCTTATACGGGCAGCAACTCTATCACAGTCACCTGTAAGCATTTTACCCATGCTGTATTTGTGTCTCAGCCTTCTGAAGTTTTCATAATGTTGGATCGAACAGCTGCTTACATGTTGTGTGAGTGTAGAAAGTTCTTGCTCTTCCATAATCTCATTATACAACATTGTTTTAAACTGAGTCAGTGTGGTTATAGATTCAGACACTGAACTCTCAGTTGCCATTTTTGCCAGCCTGTCAGCCTTTTCATTACCTACTATCCCAACATGGGGAGGGTACCCATGAAAACTTAACTTGGAGTTTAAGTTTTGCGCAATCAATAAGAGCCTCTTGAATTTCAGCCATGTGAGTTTTGTAGGAGCTTTTTAATGATCTCAGTGACAGAAGCGCACTCTGCGAGTCACAGAATATGATAGCATTTCTTCTAGCACTGAGAACATGTTCAATAGCAAGTTTTAGACCAACAATTTCACATTCGGTGATTGATGACCATTTTGGCATACTCAGTGCTTTGTCAAATATTTGCTGCCCTTCAAAATTTTCATAAACTACAATGCTGCACCCAGACCCTCCTGCACTGCTTGTGTGAGACCCATCAGTTGTAAATGCAGAGTGTTTCATTGTTAGTTGGGAAACTAGTTTCAATAAAGGCTTCAATTTCATCTAACCATTGATGTTTTTTAATAATTGGAGCAACATTCGGACCAGATGATAATATTGGAAAGAGAATTTCTGGCCCAATCCTCTTGCAAGGATTTATTAATCGTTCAGGACCACTCTCAGTAAAGAGTGTTACATTATGTTTTTTTGTCTCATTGGTTATAAGCTTAAATACTTTGGGGTGAATTTGTCTTTCATACTGTATGTTACTTTTTATTAGTGATTTAATGATTGTTGGCGCTGACTGCGGCCCTTGCAAATGACCAGCATTACATGGATGAGGCTGAGCTGATTTCGCTAGTTTAACTCCAAATATCACAGCTGACTGTTTGATATGTTCTATCAAAGGTGGGAGGTTTAATTCATGTTGCATATTTATAATTCTGGTGCTCATAGGGCAGCCAAGAATAATCCTCATAGCTTTGTTCTGAATTTTTTTCTAGGGGTCTTAAGATAGAGGTAGTCATAGTACAGAGCTGCAGGGTGTGATAGTCGACTAATGACCTGACATATGCGAGATAGAAAGTTCGGCATATGTTAATTCCAACACCAGATACCCTATTGGCAAGAAGCTTTAACGGTCTGAGTCTCTGTTGCAGTCTTTCACACAAATCTTTGACATACTCTGTGTGAGGGGGAGAAGGAACTGGTATTCCCAAATATTTGTGATTTTCGCACACCTTAACCATTTGATTGCTTAATACAAGGTGAGGCTCTTGCGAGATACTGGAAAAGTACTTTGTTTTTGGAGTTGAAATGACAAGACCAATGTCTTTTGATACTTGAGAAAAGTCATTAAGTATTATTTGCATATCATTGGCAGAAGGTGCCCTTATACATATGTCGTCTGCATAACATATGATGGTGCATTCATCATTTGGTAGTCTGAGAGACTTGAGAAGCTTATCCATTAAGATGTTAAAGAGAAGGGGAGACAGAACTCCTCCCTGAGGAGTTCCCAGTGTAAATTCCTTTTCGCTGGAAGTAAGATATCCTTTATAGTACACTTTAGAGGTTCGACTACTTAGGTAGCATCTAATTAGTTGCAGTAGTTTACCTTTGACCCCTAAAGTTGCTAAATGATCCAAAATAACGGTTCTATTTGCAATATCAAAGGCATTTTGCAAATCTAGAAAAACAGTGACTTCAGAGCAGTGCTCAACATTCATAAATTCTACAAAACAGTCTTTGGTACTTTTTCCTTTCATAAATCCATACAAATTATGTGATAATTTTCCCTCGAGTGTGAAATCAAGTCTGTTAAGAATGACTCTCTCAAAGACTTTGCAGAAGCAGGATGTCAGAGAGATAGGTCTTAATTTTGTACTTTCTTTTTTTGGAATTGGAATAATAATGCTTTTTTTCCATTGTTCTGGAAGTGTGCCCTCATTATAAATAGTGCTGAATAAAAACTGAATTGGATTAATACCATTACAAATATCATCATTAAGATCTCGGATTACTTGGTACGTAATGCCATCCTCACCCGGAGAGGTGCTCTTCCCATGGGAGAGAGCAAAGTCCAACTCATTTTTGGTTATGTAGTCAATGAATCTGTCCTCTTCCATTGTTCTTGCACAGGATAATTCTATGTTCATCATTCTTTCAAAGTCAAGATTTCTTAATCGTTGTTGAATATCGCAAGGAAGGTTTTCAAAGGAAGATGTCTTAGAGTATTGTAAGAGAAGTTCTTCAGCAAGAGTTTGGGAATCATTTGTTTGTGACACACTGATGTTTTTGCCAACCAGAGCATTAATTGACTGCCAGATTTTAGAACTACTCGTATGAGCATTGATAGACTGTAGGAAGTTTTGAAAGTGCTTAGTTCGGACATCACTTTTAAGCTCACGGTACTCTCGTAGAGTAAGTAGCAGATTTTCAAGAGTGGTTGCATTGTTGTCCCTTTTATACATATCAACTGCACTGTCTACCTGTTTTTTAAATGTGTTTAGCTTGTTATCTTCTGTCCAATTGTTTTTCTTCTTGATTGCCTTGTGTTTAGGCTTGTGTATGTAAGTTCTATGGAATAAATATATCCGTTCTATTAAGAGATCATAGATTTCTTGGCCTGTAATGGTCTGAATATCTATATTTTCAAATGTAGAAGCCATAAAAGAGCGAAAAGGGGCAACGAATTCAATAGGAATATTTATCTGCTTTCGTTTATGTGCTTGACAAATGCCGGAATCGAGTAGGAATGTGCTCTCAAGTGCAAAATGGTCAGACAATAGATCGTCTATTCTTCTGCAAGTAAAGTCTTTCCCATATTCTAAACCATGATAAAATATGTAGTCTAGTCTACCACCTCTAAGGTGGGTACGCAAACGTGGTCCTAGTAAGGTAAAATTGTTATCACTAATAAACTCATAGAGCCGTCTGCCATTGTAATTACAGATGTTATCAGATGTTTCTGCAAATTCTTTGTGCCTTGCATTAAAATCTCCAGCGAATATAATGTTCTCATACATAAGGGGATGTGGTAATTTTGCTTCATTAAAGGCATCAGTTCCAATATATGTATTACAAACATAAAAAGGATTGGTTTTGACATTTATTTTGAAAAGCATATATGTGACATTCTTGTTATCCTCACCATCATTACTTGGATTAGTGCTGGTTTCGATTAACTGATGGTGAATGCAGTTACTAATATAAGTGGTGAGGCCTTGCTTACTATCAAGCGAATATTTGGAATAGCCTCTTATGTTGCACAACTGATGAGAGTGCAAACTTTCTTGCAGACATACAAATGTTGGTTTCTCTTTTTTAACATAGTGCAAAATATCCACAAATCTTTTCTTCAAAGAATGAATATTGAAAGTTAAGATTTTGTAATGCATGAAAAGATCAGAACGCATAATTAGGGCCTTGATAACAAGAATTACAGTAATAATCACAAAAGTAATGAGTACAGTAACAATCACCAGTGTCACAACAGCAGTTATGGTAACTGTTATGAGAATGATGATTCACACATACAAGCATACACATATATATGTGCACATACCTGCATATATATATGCAGACACATGCACACACACATATGCACACATGAAAATACCTAATTATAGCAATAATCATGAAGTTAATGTTAACGAGAGCGAAACCAAACTGGCAGTCTGGCCACCACTGGCATTGGCTGATGACGCCTATGGCACCTAACCACCTAACGTATCTTGACGTCACAGATGGACGGTTCGTTTTGTAAGCTAGAGAACTATTTGTTGCCAACTTGACTTAAGAACATAAGAACATAAGAATAGAGGACACTGCAACATGCCTACTGGCACACACGAGGCAGCTCCATTTTTGAATTGTATTTTCAGCATGTCTAACCTATTCTATTCTACTCTACTTATTTATTCTGTTTTTCTTTTTATGATTTTTCTAATAAGCACTAACCTATTCATACCCACCCTACCTCTGTGATATGTCTATCTAATCTACATTTGAAGGTGTCTAAGGTATTGGCATTTACTATCCTACTAGGAAGCTTGTTCCATGCATCAGCTACTCTATTACCAAACCAATTTTTACCAATTTCCCTTCTGAACCTAAATTTATCAAGCTTAAATCCATTATTACGAGTTCTGGTTTGATCATGAATTTTTAAAACTTTATTAATATCTCCCTTGTTAATCCCTTTAAACCATTTATACACTTCAATCATATCCCCCCTAACTCTTCGCCTCTCTAGAGAATGTAGATTAAGTTTTTTTAATCTGTCCTCATATGGTAGATTTCTGATATTGTGTATCATCTTGGTCATTCTTCGTTGCACTCTCTCCAAGGATTCAATTTCCATTCTATAATAGGGTGACCAGAATTGCACAGCATAATCTAAATGGGGCCTAACTAATGCAAGATAGAGCTGCAAAATAACTTTTTCCGTCCTATTGCTGACGCTTCTTGAGATAAATCCTAAAATTCTGTTTGCTTTATTTCTGACTGCTGTGCATTGCTCTCTTGGCTTAAGACTACTACTCACAAGAACTCCCAAATCCCTTTCACACTGAGAACTCATGATTTCATGGTTATTTAGCTTATAACTAGTATTGTCTTTTATAGTACCCATTTTAACTACTTTACATTTTTCAACATTAAATTCCATTTGCCATTTGTCCGACCATTCAGATAATCTATTTAGATCTTCCTGTAAAGCATGAATGTCTTCTTTTCCATTTATAGTTCTACCTATTTTAGTGTCGTCTGCGAATTTACTTAGGTTACTACTGATATCCGAATCCAGATCATTTAGATATACGATGAATAATAGAGGACCCAGTACCGAGCCTTGTGGTACCCCGCTTGTAACCGAGCCCCACTCTGATTTCTCTCCATTTATGCAAACCCTCTGTTTTCTGTCTTTTAACCATTGTTTGATCCATCTGAGCACAGCTCCTCCTATACCATGAGCTTCCAGCTTTTTAACTAATCTTTTGTGAGGAACTCTATCAAAAGCTTTGCTAAAATCTAGATATATTGTATCATATTCTTTGCCACAATCTACTGCCTCGTAAACTTCTGAATAAAAAGACAGTAAGTTTGTAAGGCACGAAAAACCCTTAAGAAACCCGTGTTGTGAAAGTTTTATCAGTCTGTGTAATTCTAGATGTGCCCTTATTTTATTTGCAATTATGGATTCTAGAATCTTACCCACTGTTGACGTTAAACTTACCGGCCTATAATTATTCTTTTTAACACGTTCTCCTTTTTTAAATATTGGTACCACATCTGCCAATTTCCACTCCATGGGTACCGATCCTAATTTTATTGAATTATTAAATAATGCAGTTAGAGGACAACTAAGCTCTTCCTTGCATTCCTTTAATATTCTAGCATATATTCCATCAGGTCCCGGAGATTTATGAGCCTTTAATTTATCTATTTCTTTTATTACCTCCTCTCTCGTAATATTTATTGAACTAAGTATATTATCGGGACTGTCTCTGTAAATGGATTCTACTTCCGGAATATTTTCCAAGTTTTCATTTGTAAATACAGATAAGAAATAATCATTTAAACATGTACACATCACTTTATCGTCATCTGTGATATGGCCATTGGCTACTTCAATTGGTCCGACTTTTTCCTTAAATTTTGTTTGATAATGTTGATAAAACCCTTTAGGATTTTCTTTAGCTTCTCCTGCTATTCGAACTTCGTATTTTCTTTTCGACTCTCTAACTATCTTTTTAACTTCCCTGTTTAACTGTATATATTGCTGCCTCACCTGCTCTTCACCTCTTTTTAGTTTCCTGTATATTCCTCTTTTAATACCTATAAGATTCTTTATTCTATTGTTCATCCATTTAGGGTCATTTTTTCTTGATCTGCAATGTTTCATGGGAATATAGTCTCTCTGACTATTCTTAAGAGTCATGACAAAATTGTTATATTCCTCATCCAAATTTATATTAACTGACGGGCTGCTGTTCTTTCCTGTGAGAGAATTTAATGTATTGATCTTATCTTGTGATAATCCTTGGCATGTGGTACCCAAATTTCGGGGTAATCCGCTACCTGCGACCTGACCTGCTGGATTAACTACCCACATCTGTACCCCAGAAATCCCTTCCCATACCTCATTAGATAATTTAGTTTTTAAGCCCTCAAAATCTCCTGCTCTAAAGTTTGGAACAATATTCTTATTTTCCTTTATAGTTTCCTTGAAAATTATGTTAAATCTAATGGAATCATGGTCACTGTTGCCCAATTTTTCACCAACTTCTAAATTTGTAACCATATTCTCTCTATTACTAAGAACTAAATCTAGTGTATTCACCCCCCGTGTTGCTTCATGTACATGCTGAGAAAGGAAATTGTCTTCTACTACTTCCAAAAACTCCTTAGAGCTACTATCACCTGTTATGGTTTCCCAGTTAATATGTCTAAAATTAAAATCGCCTACAATGCAAACTCTATTTGACCTGCTCACTTTAGAAATTTCATCGTATATAACTTGCGACTCTATATTATCTAGATCAGGTGGTCTGTAGACTACTCCTACAACTAGACTTTCTATATTATTTTTAATTTCAACCCATAAGGTTTCTGAATTTAGACTTGTCTTAATTCCAGACTTAATGCAGCTTCTGAGGCTATCTTTAATATACATAATTACCCCTCCCCCTCTTTTATCTGCACTACGATCAGCATTATAAAGTTTATATCCTGTAATTATGTACTCAGCTTTAAGGTGTTTGCTTTCTAATTTAATCCAACTTTCACTAATGCATATTATATCCGGTCTCTCACTACATACTATGGCTCTCAGTTCTTCTATCTTGTTACCTAAACTACGGCTATTTGTATAATATACTTTTAAACTTTCTCTAGCTTCACCCTTCTTGTGGCTATTCTTTTTGTTAATATTTGTTCTATGTAACAAATGGTTCTTATCCTTAGACTCCCAGTTATTTGACCCACTATTTACTGAGCCCTTACTGACTAATTTCTCTGCACAAGTATTAATCATTTCATTATTTGTGTCTAACAAAACCCCCCTACCTCTCTGTCTATCATACCAGCCAATACCGAGACACCTGAATTAGAAAGATGCACTCCATCCCTTGCATACATATGCTTACGACTAGTGAAGTGATCCCACCCGTCTATAAAACCTATATTATTCTCCCGACAGAAGACTTTCATCCTAGCATTTACTCCTATAGCTCGAGACCACCACTCTGAACTTTGGCTAAGCCTAGGGAGAATACCACACATCACAGGAACTGCACCCCTTTTCCTAATCTTATCCAGGGCTTGTCTATACAACCTAATCAGCTCTTCACTTCTACCATCCTGCACGTCATTTCCCCCAGCTATCAAACAAACAACATCTTTTTTCTCAATCCAGCTATTTATTGACTCACCCACCTTCTTCATACCTGCTCCAGGGAAAAAATATTTTCCTCTAACTCTATGCCTGAGTTTCCTGTCTACATATCTGCATAGTGAATCCCCTACAATTACCAAAGAACGAGACTTATCCGGAGGATGGGTTACTCCGACCTTGGGAGACTTACCTAGGCTCTTGACCTGAGAGCTTTTCCCACTTCCATTTTTACGATCGCTAGTACACCTATCTGACTCTATGGTTCCTGAAGAATTGCTGCCGCCACTGTCACATTCATCTCTAAGTGACCTAAATGAATTAGCAACCTGTAGTCTAAAAGTATCATTTTTCTTAAGAACCATTTTCGTTGAACCCTTATTCACAACTTTCCAGTCGTCTTCATTATTCAATCGACCCTTCCTGGTTAACACCTCTACTTTACCTCTCAGATCCCTGTTCTCCTCAGCTAAGGATCTGACCTCCTGCCTGACTGCGGCCAACTCATTTCTTAAATTAAAAATGAGTTTGCTTGCGTCAGACGAGGACAAATCCCCAGCACAGCCACAAACAGCACCAACAACGACACAACTACCAACACCACTACCACTAACACCACCAGCACAAAGAACACCACCACTCTCCATTGTACTAAGTTTGGTCAAGATTAGAGCTACTGGAAGCACGTCCTCACTGGATGAACCCAGGAACTAAACTATGATAAGCCCATTCCTTTTTTTATTTTTTTTTTATTTACCAACCCTTGAGTCATGCGGAACTAGGAATTTTGTGCGCTTATCTAAGTTTGAGCATGTGAATACACAGTTCCATCACAGAGCCCACACTTACATGTGGTGTACTCACTGAGTCTTGCTGAGTTGCTAGGGGCTACCGCATGCGGCACGCCACTGCACTCTCAATTTTGTTTCTTAACGTTTTATGCGTCACAGTTAGTTCCCAGTTTGGGGTGGACACAGAATGAGGCTTGAGAATTCAGGCTGGATGCCCTTCCTAACGACCCGCCGTGG